>APFE030527833.1:71363-113579 GCA_000404065.3 Pinus taeda
ATAATTATTTAACATAGCTTATATATATATATATTTCATAATATATATTTATTTGCTCTAACATATATACATAGAGTGTAACATAATATAATTGTGATTATAACATTTAACATAGCATAATTATTTAAAACATAACACGCACATATATATCATTTAACATATAAGTATATATAATTATATAACTATGTATAAGTTCATTTTTGAACAATGCATCATTGTTAAATACATTAAAACCATGATGAAAAATGCATTTGGTCTAGTTAATTAAAAACGTTTAGACTATTTTCTAATTTTTACCATATTGTTTCATTATGTAGTGTGTTGTACAAGAAACATTGTCTTCATGTGCTTGAACCTAGTACATGTCATGGGTCAAAGTCAAACATTAAGAACTTAAAGTCTATTGTAGTATTTGATTGGCATGAAATTTTATTAGTTTTGTGAATAAGTTTATTTCAATATTTTACATATATATTTACATATTTATGCACTATGAATAAAAAACATATTTAGAAATGGGAAAAAGTGTGAGGGTAGATTTGATCACTTCTTTTGGGTGTGTTTACGTGGATCTCAATGTACTTTGGTTGATAAATTATCAAAAGATGAACTCTAAAGTTTAGGATTTCAGGCTAGATTATTCTGCTTGAGTTTAGAATGGTTTTTTTGTCAACATTTTTTTCTTGGATTAGTTTATATGTATTATATGTAATATGCAGAGGTATCCCATATCTGCGCCCCAACTACAGGCCATTGCAATGTGTGAGGTTCTATTATACGTGGCCAAGCTTGTGATAGATCACGTAGCCCACGAAGAGTTCATGTTCCCCTCGTAGATCCTGCCTTCGACACTAGTCAGAGTGTTAGAGGTAGTGTTTATATCTCTATTGATGACCATGCTACATCTAGTGGACCTTCTTCTTCCATTTCAGGTACACCTCCTACATTTTTAAATCCTCTTTAAACTTTTTGTGTTTATGTCTTGAAATTGTCTTCATCTGATGTGTTTCAATTTAATATATATGTTATTATGCTTCTAGTTTATTAATTATATATATGTTAAATTATGTTTATGATTTACAAGTCCATAGTAGGTTGAAGTTGAGGATCAGGGTGCAACATCGATCCCTCCATATGATGATGCTACAACTCATATCACATTAAGGGATGTTACGACCTGTCATACACAGATCATAGCGGAGATAAAGAAGATCCCTGCCAATTCACCGACTCATCTTCAATTGTCTTTGATGTTGGATACCATCACTAGTTTGATCGAGACATACCGGAGGTTGGGCCCACATAGCCACACATTACATTTCATATAGAGGATAAGGAGGTGTGAGGTTAGAGGCCCATATTCTTGGGAGGTGGTGAAAGAGGCTACCAAGGATATTGATGTTTGTGGGGAGTTGCTCGACATCCCTCCATATCTCACTACTAGTTATAAAGGTGTGATTCCACTGAAATATTTTAGTAATGTTCATGCAACCACTTTCATGTATGATAGATTCATTAGAGCTTTGGTCCAGTTCCCCCACCATGACCAGGTCTCCATTTATTTTTCCAAGAATTTATATGCATATTTCATGTTACACATGAGGTCAGATTACACTAATAATGGATCTCATTAGTATTGACCTAAATTGTGACATATCTATGAGTGTGAGGGGGCTCGTAGGGACGCTGCACATGTAACACCACCTCCGATATTCTTTCCACTACTGCCTTAGAGCTTGGTATTAGAAACAGAGCTAGAAGAGTTGTCACAACTCAATGGTGAGACGTGTGAGACTACTACAGGCAACATGCAGACGTCATTGGCTAGTGTGCGTGTTGCATTGGATGGAGAGATTAGGAGACCACATCATTGCCTCATGACCCACCAGTTCCCTTATATGACGATGAATTTCTCATGAGTTTACCCTTTCACCAACTTTGGCATATGCATGTATGTATCATGATGTCATTCATGAGACTTGGAGGGTGCACAACCCGTGTTACACAAACTAGGTACATATATATACGAAACTTTTGACTCTTATTGTCAAATTATTAATAATTACTTATATTAAAATTTCTAGTTCATATTAGGTTGCATATTTATACCAAAAAGTTCATGCTAACATGTAGACAGATCCCAGCTACATGGATGAGCTTATGAGGTCATCCGAGGGGTCAGTTGCTCAGCCAGGCCATCCTCGACTAGAGCATGTTTCCATGGATTCTCCTCCACCTCCACCTCATATGTTCACTAATGTGGAGGAGAGTCACTATGTACAACCACATGAACCAATAGTTAAAGTAAACTTTTTTATTCTTAAGATTTCAACATTTTCTTTTTTTAAGTTACACATATATGCTAATTAATTTGTAGACTAATTATAATTTTTCCTCGCCATTGTGTACACAAGCCCATCTGCATTGTAATTAATGCCACTGTTATATGGAGACATAAGTGGGATGTTGGTTTAGAGGCACTAATGATGTGGTTCCATCAATGCAGGCACCAATCTTCGAGCCACAAGAAGGGGAGCACCAAACCCAGATTCATGATCAAAACCCCATCATATATGACTTGCATTTGGAATCGACTGAGGTCAGTAGTTTCATGTATATGTAACTCTTTTTTCTTAAGTCAGTAGAGAAACGTTATTAGTATAGAAACGTAAAATACATCATAACCAGCTTGTCTGACAAATTGGAAACTAGACCAACTACACTAAATATAGCCTTGAATAGAGACTTGGCCAAACATGCCATTAGATTTATTTGTCTATGGTATCTACTAGGCATATCTGCAAAATTTTCATTGCTTCTGCTACTAATTTGCCATCTACATATTGAAGGTGGCCTGTCTGTAAATCTATCTTTTTGTTCTACACATATAGACCTACCTATCATCATATTACTATGAATTTTCCTACACAACCAATTGATAAAATAAAAAAATATAGGCAGAAAATGATGATCATTTATCCAAGGGAATTGATGGAGCTTTCGTCAAACCTGACCTAGAAGCAGGTGTAATATTCTCCGTTGGAGTTGTTGTTGCAACTGCCCCTGCTCTCTGCGTCGCTAGTTGTTTTCCACTAGCTCCAGTTACCTCTCTAACCCTATATTTCATTAGTATGGATGGATCTCCCTGTCCCTTCCCTAGTGTGATATCCAAGTTTGGATATATTTCAGGTAAATTGAGAACATTTTGTTCATATCTCCAATTATATCATCTTGCAGACACTCTATGTTTTCCACCCTTTTGAGTGACTCCTCTACAACCCGAAGCTGCTGCTCAATGGCCTTTAGTTGTAGCTGGGGTTCCATTTTAAATTTGGTTCTATATTTCGCTTCCTCTGCCTGCAATTTTCCCACTAAAGTTTTAACATGCCACGTCATATCCAACGTTCTCTGATAAACCGTTTACTTCATTTGCGAATCCCAGTATCTATGATTGTTGAAAATAGCACCAAGAAATATTCTAATTTAATTTTCCCTTGAAATAAATTAGAAGAAAATTATAATTCCACATCACATGACAACTTTTACGAGTTAACTAAGTTAGTTTGACTTAGTTGGTTCAGTTAATTCGAGTTGAGGGTCTAACTTGTGTCATGCAAAGTGGCTCCTACTCTATAGGAGCCCTGGTTGAGCTGATTTTGAGTTGTAATTAATTAATTCAGTGTAAATGAGCTAAAGTTAGTTAAACTAGTTCTTGTTGTTGGAGGAACTAGTAGGAGGTCTAGAAGTGGAGAGAAAATTCAATATTCAACCAATTAATTGATGATTCAAACATAAATAGCTCATGCATGTGTGATCTAAGAGTTACCTAATTGAGATTGGAGTTCAAGGGAAGTGTACTATCCATTGTATAATTATCTGAATTGTACAAGTGGTGCATACAGTCAGAGGAAGGCTTATGATGTATTGCATTTTTTTAGATGAGGAATTTCCCTAACTAATAGGGGTTAATTCCAAAGGAAACAAGGAAAGGAAATAGGGACTTAGGAAAGCAAAAATTTTGTTAAATATTGGCCTATGATTGTCTAGGAAGCAGTGAGACAGATATAGATAGTGTAGAGGTTTCTTGGGCTTGAGAAAAGCATTGTGATCTTCTCATATTCTCTTACTAGTGCAATATACAGATAGAAGGGGTTTTTACCTATGGATTTCCCCAAGAAATCATTGTGTAATGTGTTGATTGAACTCTTTCTCTTATATGCTTCATGATTTCACGATTGTTAATTGTTTCCATAGTTGGTAGAGTATATTTAAGTCTATTATTTTAGTAAATTACAATTGGAAGTTTGAATCAACAAGGAATTTCTACATGGTAATAGAGCTAAAATCATAATAGAAGAGAAGAATACAAGTTTGTCTTTGTAGGAGGAATGAGTTTTGCATATATATTCTCGAGAGCCAGCAGCAGGACCATGATGGCATTCTATGGTCTGAGGCTCGAGTATGCCCTTGACGGTAACTCGAATTCCAATGCTTGGAAGGAACATATGGAAGTAGTCATGGAAGATAATAGACTGAAGGAATACATTTATACCAATGTTCTGAAACCAACAATTGCAGATGCAAAGAACCTGATAGAGTGAAAGAATAATGTAGCCAAGGAAAGAAGGATCTTACTGGAAGGAGTTTGAGATCGTATTGTCTCAAAACTACATGAGAAGAAGACTCCATATGCAATGTGGAAGGCCTTGGCAGACTTGTTTCACAACAACAGTGATCACAAGAAGCAGGAACTGAAGGAAAAGCTTAGGATAATCAAGATGGAGAAGGGTGAAAAAATAACACAATACTTGAGCAATTTCACCCAATATCGGGATAATATTGGGAGTGTTCGTGTTACAATTGTTGAAGATGATTCGGTCAACCTAGCACTTCTAGGCCTTCCTAAGAGTTGGCACAGCTATGAGGATTCAGTAAATGTGAGGGAGAAGCTATCAGAGTGGGAGCGTTTGTGGTCTGACTTGGTGCAAGAAGATATGAGGCGAAACACCAGAGACAAAACCTCATCCAAGCATGATGATGAGGAGAAATATGCCTTGGATAGAAAGGAAAAGAAAGGAAAAGGGAAGAAATCCCAATCCAAAGGAAATTCTAGCCAGGAAGGCAAGAATAAGGACTTGTCTAAGATTAAATGTTTTCACTATCAAGAGCTGGGACACTATACAACGAAGTATTCACATAAGAAGGTTAGAAAGAATCCTTAGGAGGAGTAGTAGGTGAGGCTCTTGCTTCACAATTCGAGTTGGATTTCGCCCTCATTAAATGCATGGTGACATCGGTGATGGGTAGTATGTGGTACCTGTATAGTGGAGCCTCATTCCATATGGCCGACACCAAATAATTCTTTAGCGACTTGGAGGAGAAGGACCTCGAGATGCACATCGATATGGGAGATGATGGAAGGTATAACGCGATCGAAATAAATTATGTTACTTTTCAAAAAGATTCTGGTTCTCTTCTCACATTAAAAGGTTTCATGTATGTTCTGGGTTTGAAGAAGAATTTAGTTTCAGTTGCTATGTTGGAAGACCATGGCTACGATGTGATAATTAGCAAAGGAAAGGCTTTCCTTCGTCACATAGCCATGAGACAAGTGAAGTGGATCGAGGTTTGGGTGAAGAACCTATACAAATTGGATGTAGAAGACTGTGTTTCTTTGAGCACGAAAGCAGAGAAGGTGCAGAGCCAAGACATAGGTGAATTGTGGCATAGGTGACTCGGCCATTTTCCCCATGGAGTTTTGAAGATCATATAGAAGATTTCTATAGGAATTCCCAAGGGTGCAGTAGAGAAGTGTGATACACGTAAAGGGTGTACATTGGGGAAGTACACCAAATCCACCTTTCATGATAAGGATAATAAAGTGTAAGTGATCCTTGAAAGAGTTGACTCAGATGTATGTGGATTGTTCTCGAAAACCTTCGAGACCAAGCACAAATATTATGTGATTTTTGTAGATGATCTCTTACGTAAGTGCTGGATATTATTTATGCAGAAGAAAGACCAGAAATTCTCTAAATTTTGTGAGTTTAAAGAACTTGTTTACAAAGACACATGCAGGAAAGTGAAGGCTCTCAGTAGCGATAATAGTGGAGAATATGTGTCAAATGTGTTCAAGAAATTTTGTGCATTAGAAGGCATTCGTTGCGATTTAATAACACCCCATAACCCACAATAGAATTGGGTTGCAGAAAGGAATAAAAAAAGTATTGTGGGAGATGCATGTGTGATGTTGCATGATAAGGGCTTACAATTGCACTTGTGGGCTGAAGCATGCAAAATAATGGTATATGTGTAGAATAAGAGTCCTCTTCAGATTCTCAAGATGAGTACACCCGAAGAAGATTTTTCAGGTAAGAAACCAAATGTTTCACAATTTAGAATATTTGGTTCATGATTTTACTGTCATGTTTCCAAGGACACAAGGAAAAAGCTAAAACCAACAGCTGAGTTTGGCATATTTGTGGGGTACACTGATACACCTAACAACTATCGGTTGTACCTTCCATCTCACAGGATGACATTTGTTTGTAGATATGTGAAGTTTTATGAATAGAAGGACATGAGATGTTCCCTTGAGAGGGAGATTCTGTTGCATGCAGTTGAGGAGATTTTAACTCCAAAGGAAGAGCCTCGGGATGTTGTGGAGAAGCCACAAGTAGAGGAGCAGACAGTGGAAACACCCACTCATGCAGAGAATTCTAGATATGGAAAGAAGCACACCAGAGAAGCTGACAGATTGATGCATGATGATAGAGAGAATGTGGGAGCACACACATCACAACGCAGTCAGAGGAGGTCACTAGATTGGTACATTGACTACATGGCTCTGATGAGCGAGAGTGTAGAGATCCATACTCATTCAAGGAAGTAGTGAAATAACTAGTATGGGTTAATTCCATGGTAGAGGAATATGATTCCATTATCAAGAACAGTGCTTGGGAAGTGGTCCTGAGGTCAGAGGAAAAGTCAGTGGTAGATTCCAGGTGGATCTACAAGGTGAAACAAGCAAGAGATGGCAGTGTAGAGAAACACAAGGTCGGATTTGTGGCCAAAGGGTTCTCTCAAGTGGAGGGAATTTATTACGAGGATACTTTTGCTCTAGTAGCAAGGAACTCTTCAATCAAATCAATTCTAGCACTTTTAACACAGATGGGATGGAAGATACATGAGATGGATGTGAAGACAACCTTCCTAAATGGAGTGATTGAGGAAGAGGTGTACATAGAGTAGCCAGAAGGATTTGAGATCTCCAACAGAGATTCACATGTGTGTAGACTCAAGTGAGTGATATATGGTTTGAAAGAAGTACCCCGTGCTTGGTACACCAGGATCAACAACTGTTTCACCAGGTTGGGCTTCACCAAAGGCGAAGCAGATGCAAACCTTTTGCCATATTATGGTTGAAGGTAAATGATTGATTATAGTATTATATGTCGATGATTTAATTCCAACAAGTGATGAGAAGTTGATTAAATATTGCAAAGAGGATTTCACAAGAGAATTCGAGATGAAAGACATGGGGCTCATGCATTATTTCCTTGTTTTGGAAATTTGGAAAGGAGGTGGGGAATTTTTTATCTCTTTGGGAAAGTATGTCAATGAGATACTGAAGAAGTTTCACATGGAGAGAAAGAAACCCATGGAGACTCCTCTAGTAGGGAATCGAAGGAAGGAAGATGCAACTTCAGGCGAAGTGGTAGAGGATACCATTTACATGAAACTTATGGGTTCACTTATGTACTTGGTGAACACATGACTAGAAATGTGTTTTTTATTTAACTAGCTTAGTGAAGAAATGGTTAATCCAACCAAACACTATTGGAAGGAAATCAAACATGCGTTAAGATACCTTAGAGGCATCACTCAGTTTGGTGTTTGGTATAAACAGATAGAGAGAGTGAAGCTTCAATGATTTACAAATGTAGCCATTAGATATGAAGAGCATGTTAAGGGGTGTATTTAGTATTGGGTCAACAATAGTTTCCTGGTATAGTAGGTAGCAAAGATCAATTGCACTCAGTCCAGCAGAAGTAGAGTACATGGATCCTAGTCAAGCATTTTGTGAGGCTATTTGGATAAGGAAGATACTTGTTGGATTATTTGGTCAGCACATGGATCCTATAATGACTATGAAAATCATAGTTGTATCAAGCTCTCTAGGAATATACTTTTTCATAATCGGTCCAAGCATTTTGGCATGCGATACCACCATCTATGAGATTATGTGCAGAGGTGGATCATGTTTCTAGAGTACATTCCTACAAAGGAACATGATGCAAATATATTGACTAAGGCACTATCAAGAGGAGAATTTGAGTTCCATAGAGGTATTATTGAGGTATTTGATCATCCCTTTCTTACTGAGAGGGAGCGTTGAAAATGGCATAAAATTGTAATTCCACATCACATGACAACTTGTATGAGTTAACTAAGTTAGTTTGACTTAGTTGGTTCAGTTAATTCAAGTTGAGGGTCTAACTTAAGTCATGTAGAGTGGCTCATACTTTGTATGAGCCCTGGTTGAGTTTATTTTGAGTTGTAATTAATTAATTCAATTTAACTGAGTTAAAGTTAGTTAAACTAGTTCCAATTATTGGAGAAACTAGTAGGAGGTCTAGTAGTGGAGAGAAACATGCGTTAAGATTTACCCAGTCTTCTTGACTCGATAAATGTAATGATAATTAATATAATATATTAATATTATTTTAAGTTTGACTGGGTCCATAAGTTGAAAAATAGTCGTTAGTCTTTTTAGCTGTTGGAGTCTCTGCTTAGACTATTTAACATGCTGATCTGGATCTGTATCTTCAAATTGTCCTGACGATGAACCACACTGGTTGGTTCGAAACGCGTTGACAAATGATCAATTATGTGATTTCGCCAAAAAAATTTCTAAACAAATTATGGATCACAGAAGTCTAAACTCTTTAGAAACTTCAATGTTCAGCTAGTTAACTGATGATTCAACCATAAATAACTCATGCATGTGCGATCTAAGAGTTACCCAATTGAGATTGGAATTCAAAGGTAGTGTACTATCAGCTGTATAATTATTTGAATTGTATAGGTAGTGCATGCAATCAAAGGAATGCCTATGATGTATTGTGTATTTGTGGAACACGAATTTCCCTAATTAATAGGGGATAATTCCCAAGGAAACAACGCAAGATAATAGGGACTTGGGAAATCCAAAATTTGGTTAAGTATTGAGCTAGGCTTATCTAGGAAGCAGTGAGACAAATAGAGATAGTGCAGAGGTTGCTAGGGCTTGAGAAAATCATTGTAATCTTCTCATATTTTCTAACTAATGCAATATACAGATAGCAGGGGTTTTTAGCTGTGGCTTTCCCCATGAAATCATTGTTTAACGTGTTGATTGAATTCTTTCTCCTGTATGCTTCATGATTTCACAATTGTTAATTTTGTCTGCAGTTGGTAGAGTATATTCAAGTTTATTGTTTTAGTAAATTACAATTAGTAGCTTAAATCTACAAGGAATTTCTACAATGATCTAGTTGACCTGTTCCTCAATTTTTTTTTCCAGGATTCTCCTTCATAGGCACCTCACTCCATTTTTCCCATAGATAGGGTTGCAACTTAGATATTTTTTCCACAGAGTATTCAGCAGTTGTTTTCCTTCCATATTGACCAAATGATAAATCTCAAAATCAAGTTCCAGTTCATGTTCACTACTTCATTCTTAGCACATTTCATCTGCCATTTTTTAATTGTTTCATGTATACTTTCCTTGTTTTTATCAGTTTGTCTACAAATAATGGTCAACCATTGCCATAGATATTCCATCCATCTACATGTATTTATATGGTGATTAAGGCTTTCTTCTTCCTTCTCACATAGGTAGCATCATGATGGACCAATCATCCCTCAATTAACTAAATTCTCCCAGGTTAGCACCCTCCTCTACAAAATTAACCACAAAGACATTTTCATTTTTGGCCATTAAGAGGTCACCCATATTTTACTCCAAGATGGGTCATCAAATTTGAGATGTTTTTCTTGAAGGTAGGCCTTGGCTTCCATGAGGCCCCTTCTCGTTAACCCCATAAGTGTTGGTCTCGGTCATCATTCACTAAGATTTATCTTTTTTTTAAGTTCCTCTATAAATCTTGTATGCCTGAATCACTTAGATTTTCCTTGTGGAGGATGTTTATATTCCATCTTATCCATTTTCTATTTTCCAATCCTTGAGCCCAAAATTGGTGGACTTCCTTGTGCCCCTGTCTTTTTATGGCTACTTGTAGACCCTACAATTTTGGTTTGCTTAATTTCAGATTTTGTTTCAAGGAATCCTCCAAGAAAAGGGTGTCCTTTCCATATCTTATTTCCAAAAAGCTACGATTTTGTATGATTTCTCTATTATTCCATGTTAGGTTCCATATAGTTGACCTCTGGATTTAACCATGAGCCTTACTAGGTCTTTTAGTTGGCAATTAGGAGCATTTTTTGCCTTCCATAGTTTCATCCATGGTGTCTCCCCTCCTCTTAACCATTTCCACCACAATTTTGCCCCATTTGCTCTGTTAATTATCTCAAGGTCTTGCATCCTAAGGCCTCCTACATGCTTGGTTTTACAGACGTTGTCCATGCCACTAGTGCCCATTTTCATTTTTTCCCTGCCCCTTGCCATATGAAGTTTCTTTGAACTTCCCTTTTTCTTGGAGCACTCCCTTAGTTGTAGGAAGAATAGATAACATATACCCTAGGGTAGCCTAAAGCACCACCTTTATTAGTACTAGTTGCCCCGGCAAATCCAGTGCTCTCACCGCCCATCTTTTGACCCTATCTTCAAGGTTGGAGATTACTCTCTCCTAGTTGTATTTCTTCCAAGCTTGCACTGTTAGGTGAACCCCTAAATACTTAGAAGGGAGGGGTTTCCTTTGGAACCCTAGAGTAACTCATAGATTTCTCTAGATAACAATGTGAGTGTTAAAAAATAAAATCATAGACTTTGACTGGTTTAACTCCATACTTGACGCCTTCATGAAGGTATCTAGAATGACTTTAAAATTACTTTCCTCCTTTACAGTAGGAATGCCATGAAGCATGGTATCATCCACAAATTGTTGATGTGTGGTTGCCCAAGCATCCTCATGCAACTTAAGTACTTTTATGTCTCCTCCTTTGTTGGACACTCCTATCGCCCTCCCAATTACTTCCATCATTAAGATAAATAGGAAGGGAGACAATGGGTCCCCTTATCGAATTCCTCTGGATGGGAAGAAAGGTTTTGATGGGTCTCCATTAATAAAAATTGAATAACTTGGTGATGAGACCATTGCCATAATCCAATTAATCCAATGTTCATCAAAGTCAAATGCTTGTAACATCGGAATGATGTTCCCAGTTGATTTTGTCACAAGCTTGAGATAAATATAATTGCATATTCATACCAACCTTTTTCTAGGTCTTCAGCAAGTGAGCTACTTTGTGCACCAGAATTACATTCTCCAAAATATATCTTCCCTCCACAAAACCCAATTCTTCCTTCGAGATCAGATAAGGAAGAATTATTTTCATCCTATTAGCTTCAAATTCATATATGATTTTATATAAAACGTTGCATAGGGCTATTGGTCTGAAATTTTCAGGGGTACTGGCCAATTCTTCCTTCTGAATAAGGGAAATAAAAGTTGAATTCAGGGCTTTGAGAATCATTTTTGACTCTTGGGTGTCTACCACCACGACATATATATCATATTTGAAAATTTCCTAGAAAGCTTTAAATAAATATATAGTAAATCCATCCAGTCCAGGGGCCTTTCCATTGACCATTTAATTCACTTCCAATGCCACTTCCTCCATGGAAACCAACTTGTTTAAATTCTTGTTGTACTCTTCTGTGAGAACCTTTGGGATATGCCTCACAATCCTTTGGATATCTTTCCCTCTCTCCACGGAGGGCTCTTCAACTATCTTTTGGAAGCACTAGACCAAGACCTCCTCAATGTTTTGATGAGCCTCGAAATTTTTCCCCCTCTCGTGCTTTATTCTAAGGTTTTGGTTGGAGTTTCTATGTTCTACTGTTGACTAGTGAAAGAATTTAGTGTTTCTCTCCCCCTCCCAGAGCCATAACACTTGAGATTTCTGTCTCCATAGAATTTCCTCTTGTTTACATCTATCCTCCCACTTCTTTACTAACTCCATATCCTCTTCTTTTCTGTCCTCTGAGTAACCTTCATAGATCATATGTTGATTAAGTGCTTCCATTTTCTATTCCAATTCCTTTTTTGCTTGAAAGATGTTGCCAAATTTTATCTTATTCCACTACTTTAATTTCATCTTAATATGTTTTAACCTAGCCCACATGGTGTAAATTTTTGAGCCTCTAACTGGGATCCATTCCTCCCACCTCCTTTGATATTCTCCAAGAAGGCAGGGTGCTCTAACTAGAAGGCTTCAAATCTAAAGGGCCTATTTTTGGGGGTACCTACAAACTATAGCATTAATACCATTAGCCAATGGTCATAGCCCCCACAGGGAAGGATATTTGTTGCTGAATATACCCCTCTCATTATTAAATCTTCTAAGATTAAAAACCTATCAAGCCTGGATGCCATTTTTTATATTTCCCTCCCTGATTATTACTCCAAGTGAAGCATCCATTCACAATTTCCATATCAGTGAGGTTGGTCCCCTTAATGAATTCCTTAAATGCTTCAGCATCTCTATCTACTCTTATTTGGCCACCTTTCTTCTCCAATAGAGAGGTTATCATATTGAAGTCTCTCGAAAAAACCCAAGGGAGATTCCCTTTCCCTCATCTTTATCTTACTCAAATATTGAAGGAGCTTGATCTTCTATTCAATTCTTTTAGGCCCACAAAAATTTGTAAAAACCATTTTGCTTTGGGTTCCTATAACCTACATTTATACTGATAAGTATGATCTATTGGCTTCAAAGTCCAATAAGATCAAGGGTTGGGGGTTCCAGCAGATGGCCAATCCGCTTGCCGAGCCATGTGTTTCCACCTCCACTGTATCATACTTTATCCCTAATCTCCTACTTAACTCCTTTGTTTTCTCTACATAACACTTTGAATCTTGTAAAAAAAATGATATTAGGTTGTTCCATTTAAATCTTTTTCTCTAACATTTATTGTTTCCTAAGGCTACTAATGCCTCTTATATTGCATGATAAAAGTTTCATGATTTAACTAAGGTTTAAGGAAGGTGAGCCTTACACTCTCATCTTACCTGAATTTATTAACATATCTCTCGTCTCCTTGAGGGAGACACTGTTTGACTTCCTCTTTTTCATTGGTTCTGTCGTGGCACCAAAATGGTCTGAGATGTTGTTGCTTTCACTCCCAGTTGAGATCACTTTGGAGATCCCATTTCTTTTTCTAGATGCAGGCCCTTCAGTCCTCATAATCTCATCTCTTCTCTCATTAGGTATAGATATTGGATTCTATCCATTTGATCTGTGTTAATTGCTTCGATCCCGTATTTCCCACCTATTCCACCATATCCCAGAGGTTGATTCCCTCCCGCTCGATTATCTCCTATAATTCTGGATCCTCTGATACTACTTCACTTGGGGTCATTTCCATGTCTCTGTCAAAATTTTTGATAGATTTGGGACATCTCCTTGGTTTTCATAGTCCTCATTTGGCTGCACCATTTCTTCCTCTTTGCCTTCTCTTTTTTCATGACCGTCCTCTTCTTCCCCACCTTGTCCCTCTGGGTTTTCCTCTGCTAGGACTTCAAAGCTATTTCTCTGAGCTTTCCTTCCCTTATTTCATTGTTGTTGTCTTCTATTAGGTCTTCCACTTAGAGTGGGTATGATAAAAACGTCTGCATCCTTTCGGTTTGTCTCTTTGCTCTGTTCCTCCATTTTTCTTAAGGGGCATTCCCTTATCAGGTGGTCATGTTCATGGCATCTTCTACATATAAAATGAATTTGTTCATAGTCCACTAGTCGTAACCAAAAATCATCATAGAACTCTAGTTTGACTGCTTCAGGCAGAGCCCTGGATACATCCATTTCAACACATTTTTTTTATATGTTGTATATGCCTTGTAAAGTTGCTTCTAAAATTTTAACTAATTTTTGAAGAGAATCTCCTATCAACTTTAAAGTTTTAGGGATCCAATAGTCTAGGGGAAGGGAATACAACTTAACCCAAACTCAGATGCATGTAAAGGTTTCCTTCTCTATGGTGAAATTATCCATCCACGGGCTCATGTATAAACCAAATAATGCAAAAAAATAAGGGCCACCATCAAAGATTCAATCTCTGTCTTCCGTATTGGAAAATACCACTGTGAAGAATCCTTTAGACCCTAGGTGTAGCTCTATTTCTCCCCTCAGTTTCCAATGATATTTGATCCAATTGCACAAAGTTTTTTTTGTAGCTAGAGACCATGAGCTTGCATATGACAACATATGATCTCATACGTTCCCTGAAATCAGGGATCTCGAGATCGATGATCAATGTCATTGAGATCACCATTGTTTTTGGATTGCATGACCCTCTGGATCCTTTTGCCTTCTAATGTTTTTGTTGGTCTATTTTCTTCCATGTTAGGCCCCTTTCTTCATTTATTCTCTATCCTGTCCCACCTACTTCTGTCGACCCATGGACATTCTCTGACATACCCTCTACATATGCCCTGAAGCCCATCCTGATCCCATTCCCTTTATCCATTACCACATTCCGATAGGAGGGAGCCCTCTCCCTCCCCTTATGAAAGCCATCTGTGTCAAACCCTAGCTAATGTTGCTCAGAAAACCTCGCTTCTCCCGCTACCATCTTTACATCCTTCATTAAAACATCATATGTAATTAAAAATCTGGTTCAATATCATTTATTTCCATATTTTTTATTTTGTACAAATAATGATCTAATTAGTTTGAATTTGAATGTGTTATATTATAGTACCAACTTATGGACACTCACTTTGTGAAACATAACTCACATAGGAGTTTTGGTGGTACTCAGAGTGTCATAGTTTGTATATTTTCAAGATAATTTGATAGGGCATATTCACATGTGCGATATAGACTTTGTATATTTTCATACATGGAAAATTTATGGATGTACATCATGGACATTATTTTAGTTTATGGATGCTTATTATTTCAATTTATGGATGCTCATGTGATATTTGTAATTTGTATATATTTTTCATATGGACAATTTATTGATACATGTATTAACTATTTCAGTTTATGGATTTGTATTAATCTTGTTTATGGATGCTCATTAATTTTTAAAGTTTATGGATTTGTTAATTTTTTTTTGCTAATTTAATAAAAAAATTTATATACTATAACTTTGATTAGTAAAATATATGTTCAATTTTGATTTCTAGATTCATAGACTAAGAAAATAAGTACAATCTTAAGTTGTTATGCAAGTCACTTTGTGTTGGCTTAGAGGGTCCTGACCCAGGTTCAAAGTTAAGTTTTCCAAACAAATCCCTACACTACTAGCTCTTTTGGCATCAACCCGCAGAGTGCACACTGAAGTCTCACCCGAAGAAATATGGGGGGATGTTGGAACCAAGTTTCTGCACCCAGAGATGAACGTGATGTCTTTTTATGCCCTAAACTTGCCTTACACGCAGATCAATAAGTCTTTAGGTCTTATTGATATAACTCCCCTTTACCAGCCTTTAGACCTTTGCAAAGGTCTATGACTGTCTTTTGCGGACCTTAAACACTTGAATCAACCACTTACATGCTTTTGTGGTTGCTCCTACTTCTGTATTTATCCAGATTGGCTTAAGTATATGATAACTTTAATATGCATTAAGATATTCTTCACGTAAATAGATATTATTACTTGCATTCTTATAACAATGTAAAACATGCAGAATCATGCATCAATACAATATTAAATCATAAGCCCATTATTCATCATAACATAAACGCATTCATTCATAACAAAAGTAAATGGACAAAACACAGATAATCCTGGAATAATCTCTCTATTGATACTTCAATTCTGCTTACAGACTCTAGACTACCCTACGCACTCAGCCGCAGGGTCCGTGCACTCAGTTGCGGACTCTACTCTAGGCCTCTGCGCACATAGCTATAGAGCCTCCCTTCTACTCTAAGACTCTTCACTCTTCACTTCTAATAACTCATTACATTCATTCTTCGCTATCTTCTATCTACCTTAGACTCTCTAAGGCTCTCCTTTTTATACAATCCTGTGGTCCGCGGACCATGGGTAGATCTACTAAAGCCGACACTAAAACCCTTTATGAATCTTAACTATCTACGTGCTCTGTGACCAAAAATTGCAGAGACTTTACACTTTACATAACAAAAACTTGGGCTTTCTGCCCCAAAACTTGGGCTTTTTCCCCAAAATTGACTGTAGGGGACCCTCTCCCAATAGGCCCCCAACACAAATATCGTGCATATCCCTTGAGTCACTCTACTGGCGTGGAGATCTTACTGCGGAGACCTCCCAGCTCAACCTGTGCCACTGCTACCTCAACCGCGCTTTGCATGGCCGCTTGCTTGAGCTACTCCACCAGCCGCTCTGTTGCTGGTCCTGCACTGTCTTCCTTAATCTTCTGTTGTGTCTTTTGTAGGCTCGACAACTTCTCTTTAATGGTGGCAGAGATCACATAGGCCTCATCCAGCGAAGGTCCCAATCTAGCCTTGAGGACCGCCTCTTTCTGACGCGCTGCCTCCACTTGTTCGAGCAGCTTCTTTGACTCATGCAGCTTATCCAATCGCTATGATATAGCGACGGTGCATGCCATCGCTCTTGCTTCGTCATACTGCTGCTGAAATTCGTGGGCTTCTGTGTTCAACCTCTATAGGTTAAGATCTTCCTACAGAGTTGTAATGACCTCCATAGACTGCTCAAAGAGTGCGGTACAATCTACCATCACAACATCTACTACTGCAACTGCATCCTTCACAATGACCTCACGTTGTGCTCTAACCTCTGGTGGAGTTGAACGTTGTGACTTCAACTCAAGCTCTGTGATTTTCAGGTTCAGCTCAAACTAAACCTTGGCTACTTCTATATTTGCATCACATACACTTGCAGCCAACTTGCGGATCTTGGCCTCCAACGATGCTTCTTCTAGTATGTACAGTTCTAGAATGGTTATGCATGCTTCAGCCACAAAACAGCAGTTCACTCATTCTACTCCCAAACCTTTTTCCATGCTTCTAGCATTGTTCTCTTTCAATGAACATCTATTCATTGTTGACTTTTTGCTTGCTGATCAACCTCAGCGCGTGCTGCTCCTGGGCCCTAATTTCTGCAATCACACCTCCTTGTAGTGTGTGAAGGAATTCATTGGGGAGTGTGGCCAGGGTGATGCCAATATTCCTCAAAGAACTGATAGTAGCCTTGTCAACATTTTCTTCCACGCTCAGAGCTCCATCAGGCAGCGCGACTGCCCAGAGATCCAAGGATCGAACCAAATTTGCTGCTTGAGTGGTCCCCAATGCCAAACTAGTTGATGTCAAGCTGCTCTTCCCTACACTCGCCTGGAGTCGAGTTGTTTGGACCTGCAGCTCGTGCAAAAGCATCTATATAGTGACCAGTGCTTGCTTCTGCTGTTGCTCAAACTACTGCAATAGTTCTACTGTCGTGTCTGTTACCTTGTCACCAATATCGTCTAAGTCACCCTTTGTCAAGGTAATTGGAGTGAGCGATGACTTGGAGGCTTTGGTCTTCTTTCGTTGTCCCTCCTTTTCCTATTCCCTATGTTTCTTTACACAGAAAGGAGTGCTCACCTAATTTCCATCGCTCTTCTGTGACTATTCTTCTTCCTCCATTTGGGGTGAAGGATATTTCTGATTTCTGTCAGAGTCATGCTCTTCCTACTCTGCTTATGCCTTTGCAGCACGCTTCATTTCTGCATGAGCCTTCTCCTCAATCTCCTTCTTCCTCTTTTTTGCCAACCACTAAACCTTCAGTCGGGTCACTTCCTTTTTCTGCTTCTCCATGAACTTGCTAGTCCCAGTGGCCAAATATGATGCCGTGTGCCAATCTATTGGCCATCACTTAAGGACTTCGACAATGGCATCATCCCTAGCCAAGTAGGCAAGGTCATACCACTTCTAATCCTGATCCTTCCATGCCCATATGTAAATAGGATGGAAGTCCACTTTGAGCTCTGTATAACCAGATAGCTACTCAAAGACAGTTGGTGACAACTGTGGCTTTCGATTGATGGCTACGCAGATGCTTGCCTCCATCAGCACCCGAAACACTTTACTTTCCCTGACTTGGTCAACGTCCTTAGTAGCCCACAAAGATGAAAACTTTGCAGCTTCGAGAAAATATGTCTCGATCAGAGGAAATTGGCTTTCCTTCGGAAACTCCCACGTGACCAACACAATCGAGAGTAGTAGCCATGAGTAATGAAATTTCTTACTTTGGTCATGTGCCTCTTTGCAGTTTGCGAGGAACTCGCTACATAGGTAGAACACCCAATTAAACTGTATGCCCTTCACGTATTGGGCTGCCAAAGAGACCACTAGTGTTGGCACCTCATCTGCATGGCACTTCCTCACCGCTTTACCAGCCAAAATTTGAGTAGCCACCTTCACTGTGGGGTCAGTAATGCTGGTAATGGAATACCAGTGTGGCTTTTTGACACGCTTAACCATGTCCTTCATTGTCAGCGAGGTCGCGCTCGCTCATCTTTCCGCCAAACGCCTTGGCCGGATTTAGTCCTGAATGAGGAAACAATGTGATCCTATGGATCAACATATCAGTGATTGGTATTAGCTCATTCAACCACAAGCATCCGTCATGCACAAGGCACATCGACTGCTTAATGACTGTCAAATTTATAGGGCGCGGTGGTAGTGAGGTACCCATAGCAGGTTCAACAACCCTTCCTTGTTTACCCCGTGAATCCATTCCAGTGGCTCCAGCGCAGTGACACCAGACTCCTTGTAGAACACTCGCTTCATGAAAGTATCATTAGCCAGGTGGGGGAACCTCTCAATTTCCCCCAATTCCCAATCTTTAAGCTTTAGATGTGGGATGCACACCAAGCATGAACCTTCAAAAATTATATTTTCTGGCAGTGGGGGTGTGTTAAGGAGGAATTATCCCTCATCTGGGTTCTTGAGGACCTTCACCTTGCCCTGCCGTGTAGGGATATACTTCAACAGTTTCGAGATAGGGTCTACCCCCTCAATATCAATGTCTTTTCTGCCCTTCTCGACCTCTAGATCTACCACTTTGCCTTTTTCCTGCGCGGTTGGCTTTTCTTTTCTCTGAGCTTGTGTGGCTGCATGCTTCCTCAGTGACCCGTGCACTGACAAGTTGTTTTAACATCTAACTATTCTAACTCAAGATTAAGTAACGCAGTTAGTGCCAACACAATACGAATAGAAACAAGTTTTACAACTAGAGAAAAAATCTCATGAAAGTCTATACCTTCAACCTGAGAATACCCTTTTCTATCAGTCTTGCCTTATACCTTTTGATACTTCCATCAACTTTCCGTTTCAGTTTGAAGACCCACTTGCATCCAATAACACTTCTCTCTTCAGGAAGCTCTACAAGATCCTAGGTATTGTTCTTGGCTAAGGAATCCATTTCTTCTTCCATAGTCGTTTTCCATTTTTTACTATCTGTATCATCTACTACTTCCTGATAACAATAATGTTCCCCATCTTCAGTAATAAAAGAAAAAGATGAAGCAGAATCTTCATACCTTTTGGGAGTTTTTCTTTCCCTTGTAGACCTTCTTAGAGCCATTGGTTGTTGAACTGGTTCAGAAGCTTCAACGACTTCCTTTGTGTCTTCAACACCTTTTTCTCCAGAAGTCTCTCCTTCCTTTTGACTGTCACCGAAAGGTCTAGCCTCCAACTGAACTCGTTGATTTGGCGATACCTATTCCTGTTCAATTCTTTCAACATTTGATTTTAAAAGAGAAGATTCATCAAATGTTACATCTTGACTAATGACTATCTTCTGCAATGTAGGATCCCATAACCTTTATCCTTTCACTGCATTGTCGTACCCAACAAAGGCATAACACTTTGATTTTGGATCTAATTTTGAACACTGATTTTTAGGAATAAGAGAATAAGCATCACGGCCAAATATCCTCAAATGTGAATAATCACAAGACTGACCTATCCAAACTTCTTCAAGAATTTTACAATTAATTGCTACTGAAGGTGATCTATTAACTAAATAACAAGCAGTAGATACTGCTTCTGCCCACAACCCCTTTTGCAAGTTAGCATTGTTGATCATGCTTCTGGCTCTTTCCATAAGAGTTCGATTCATACGCTCAACAACACCATTTTGCTGAGGAGTATAAACAACAGTTTTTTGTCTAATAATTCCCTCATCCTTACAGTATTGTTCAAATTCAATTGAAGTGAACTCACCACCATTGTCAGTTCTTAAACATTTAATAGATTTACCTGTTCTTTTCTCTACCATTGCTTTAAATTGTTTAAAGACATTAATACATCATCTTTCTTTTTTAGCATAAAGACCCAAAATTTATGGGAGAAATCATCAATAAACGTTAAAAAATATAGAGCACCTCCATATGACACAACAGGGGATGGTCCCCACAGATCAAAATGAATATAGTCTAAAATATCTTTACTATTATGATTTCCAACTTTAAATCTCAGTTTACACTGTTTTCCATACACACAATGTTTACAAAAATCTAACTTCAAGGATTTCAGATCGGGAAGAGATTTACATTTCATCAGTATCTGAAGACCTTTATCGCTCATATGACCTAATCGCTGATGCCATAGACAAGTACCTGCTTCTTCCTTTTCTGACGCAACTGCTGTTTCACTTACCTAAGTACTTCCTTTTAACCTGTAAAGTTTTCTGACCTTTTCTGCTTTCATAACCACCAGGGCTCCTTTAAAGACTTTCAAGACGCCATCCTGACATGTAAACTTATAACCATCTGAATCCAACACTCCCAAAGAAATCAAGTTTTTATTCAAATCAGGTACATTTATAACACTACTTAATGTTCTAACTATGTTATCATACATCTTAATCCTTATATTTCCCATCCCAACAGTCTGACATGACACATTATTACCCATAAACACAGAACTACCATTTACATTTTCATACGAAGTAAACCAATTTCTATGTGGGCACATGTGATGAGAAGCACCAGAGTCTAACAACTAGCTTTCTAAACCCTGAGAGACATTACATTCAAGTGAATTTTCATCTATCATACATAATTCTTTAGCAGATAATACTTCGTCTATCATACCTGAATCGACCTGATTCGCTTCCTTCTTCGGGTTATCAGATTCTTTTCGTTTCCAACAGTCTTTCTTCAAGTGTCCAATTTTATTATAGTGCCAACATTTTTCCTTACACTTCTTTCCCTTCGATTTAGATCTGGAAGACCCCCTTGGTTTTTCTCCTCTTTCCTTTGAGCGTCCTCTAGCTACCATGGTTTCTGATGCAGTTGTTTTAGTACTGGATTTCCTTCGTACTTTTTCAAACAGGAGAGCTCCCACGACTGATTCAAACTTCAAAGAAGCAGCAATGCTCAAGCTGATTGAAGTTACGAAGTGATCCCATGATTCGGGCAGAGAACACAACAAAGTTATGGCTTTATCTTCTTCCTGAATTTTAACTTCCATATCTTTTAATTGACATATAAGTGTATTAAAAACATTCAAATGTTCTGCAATGTTTTAACCTTGTTTCTTCAAAGACTGTATAGTTGTCTTTTCAGATAAATTCTGTTGGTTAATGACTTTGTCATATAGAGTTTTTCCAATTTTCCCCACAATCCTGAAGTTGTAGTCTCTTCAACAATATTGAAGAGAACTTCATCCGCCAGGTAGAACCGGATGGTACTAAGAGCTCAGGCATCCAAGTCCTCCCAGTCTGAAGTAGTCATGGTTGTAGGTTTCTTAGTTGCCCCATCCAATGCCTTGTGCAACCCTTTTTGCATAAGAAGATCTCTAACCTTCAGTTTCCAAAGAGAAAAATTGCTCTTTCCAGTGAATTTCTCCACCTCGAATTTTACATTCGACATCTTGGCCATTTTTCTAGGTTTTCAATCGTCAGTCTTTAAACTAGGGTTTCCTTTTCAAAAATAAGCTTAGTCTTTGAACTAGTGTTTATATTTTTCTTTTAAAGAAAAAAAATAATATTTTTTATTTATTTGCTTTATTTGCAAACCCTTTCTTTCTTGCAAACCTTTTTTTTTTTTCCTGAAAACAAACAAAGAAACCCTTCTTGAACCCTTTCTTTTCCTCCAATATTTATATAAAATCCTCCCCTTTTATTTCCAAAATTTCTTCAATTTACACAAATTTTTATTTTCACATCTTTCTAGAAAAAAAATTTCTGAGACAAAAATTTCTTTCAAAAATACCAGGATTTAGATTGAAGATAGCTCTGGTAACGGCTCCCTCTCTGCTCCAGTACGCAGAGGTCTTCTCCACCACTTCTCCAACACTCTGATCTTCACGGCTGGTCTTCAGAGAATATAGGGTACAACAGCAGCTTCCCTCACGCAAAGACAACAGCAGCTCCGGCACGCAACAACTTCCCTCACGTAGAGACAATAGTAGCTCTAGCACGCAACAACTCCACGGATAGAGAAAATACACTGCACAACAACAGCTTCCTTCACTCATATTGATAACATGAAGATCAACACTTGCCTTTACCTTCACACAGAACGCTGGACAACAATGATTACCTTCACGCAGAATGTTGGACAGCAGCGATTACCTTCACACATGCAGGCTCGGTTCCTTGCTGGATAGCAGCGTTTACCTTGACACATGCAGGCTCTGCCCACCTTCACACAAAAAAAAATTCGTCCACACGCAGGTAGCAACAGAGGGACATCGCTTCCTCTTCATGCATTCATGCATCACGCAGGTCACACAAAGTACGTTGGTTTAGCACTTGCCTTCACACAGAAACAAGCTCTCCCAGCCTTCACATAGCAAAGAACTCCACCAGCACAGCGTTCCACGCAAGTAGCACGTAAGGCAGACTCCTCTACGTCCTGACGCAGTGTCCTTTCACGATTTTCCACGCAGATTGCCCCCTTTATCTCTATATGCAAGCTTTGTCCATCACATAGAGCCTCCTCAATGCAGACGTTGGCTCTTCAATAGCCTCTCCTCATAAAAAAAAACCTTCACACAGCACCAAACTTTGCTCCTATACCAATTGAAGTTCTAATAGGTGAATGAATAAAGAAGGAAGATTTTACAATTATACATTGACCAAGAAAAGAATATAACTAACAGTAAAACTGAATGCACACACACAAGAAACAACATCGGATTTACATGGTAAAACCCTGAAAGAGTGTCAAGGAAACATCCACGGGGCAAGGGATTGGAATCTCTATTAATACAACAATGGTTCTCCACGATTACATTTCTCAGGCATTCACTAGTTTTATACACGCCTCCTCTGTTACATAATTGCTATTTCGGTATAAAACTAACTAGTTACATTTTTACACAAATTTACTTAATTCGTTGTCAAACTTCCAACACCATGGAGTTTACTTGCCAAAAAATGTTTGAGTGTGTCCTCTCATAAATATTTTTGGTCACATTAACATTAAATTTTTGCTTGGAAATTTGACTGTTTAATCCAACCATTGTGAGAGTATATTTATTAGTTCTATAAGTTCAAGATTAGGCTTATTTGTATTTGTAAATGTTTTATTCCTGACATGGGATACCATATTTAGTGCTCTAGTGTTGGACATTTGATGGTGTATGGGTGGTTGTGTAAGTTTTGGCATTGATGTCAAACAAGGGTTAGCATGATGATTGGGTGTTTGAGACAAAACCCATGACTACTGCGTTGACCATCGTAACTGTAGTATTCATGTGGAGAATCATCATAGTAGCAGGCTTACTGGAGAAGCCAAAAAATGATTTCTATGGTGATTGCAAGTTCAAAATTCTAGACACTCTATGGCCAATTTATACACAATAAAAGGACTCAAAGTCCATACCGAACCCTCTCCATTGGAAAGTTCTCTAGAATAGCTTTCTAGCAATATACAGAAGTCCATAAATGGATTGCTAGTTCAAATGTTATGGCCTATTGAAGTTCAGGCTCTTGACGCTTTATGGAGGGAAGAATATCACAATCGGAGATTAGCACTTGAGTATATCGGTGATCACAATCAGAGGTCAGAAATCGAGCCATATTAGTGATCCAATCAGAGGTCGGCACTTGAGCACATTGGTGTATCAGAATCACAATCAGTGATTAGAGATCGGGAAGATTTCCATATCAACGATTAGAAGTGATCAGCACATGGTTGTAAGCCAGTTGGTAATCGCACATCGTAACTTTACAAAGGCAGACAATTTAAATGTTGTGATTCAAGGAAAACGTCGATTGCAACTATAAACCACCGTGGAGGCCAAAAAGGAATTTACAAATGAATTCACTGAAAAACAAGGTGATGGGGTCCCTTTTTCTCTCTCCTCTGGTGGATGCATGACAGCTTCATATGAACTCCGATGAGGACACGTGGCAATAATTTTTGACCATATTGGGTGGCCTAATGGGCCATATTTGAGTGACACATGTCACCACTAAGAAAGTTCCACGTGGCAATGTGATGTAATATTGGAAGTCAGAAATCAGAGGTTGGAGTTGCTAGCACTTGGTAACATTGGGCCTCTGATGTGTTAAATGTATGGTCATGAGTTTTTAAGCACTTAGTCATGGAACTAAGGGAATAAAGCTTTAACATAAGAGAAAAGGCCCTTGGTAGAGTGCAAAAATGCTTACTGCCTTAAGACTAAGCCTTGGGTCATGACACTCGGTCCTATGGTGGAATTCTAGTGAGGAGCTAATACAAAAAGGGGTAGACTTAATCGAAGGTTTGCAATTAGACTTTTCTCTACATTGCACCACTATGCAGGACTGTGATGGAAGAATTTCGATATGATGGTACATGGATCCATTAAAGCGCATGAGTCAGCAGTTGTAGCTTTGAATAAAGAGCAGTAATGTTGGTGGTCGAAGACCTCCCATGCACGCTTTGTATATATAAATGAAGAACATAGATTCCATGCGGAGGTATAGCTAAATCTCCATGAGCCATAAATATTCATGGGGAGTCTCTGTGAAATGTGTAGGGGGGACTCAAATTAAATACACAACATGGAGATTCATGCAATGAGACATAGAAGTGATCAAAGCCCATTCTTATGAGTTAATGCAGCGACAGAACTGGAGAAAGTGTGAATCAATAGAAGAATGGAGTGCCCTTCCAGGGGTACATGTTTGGGTAGTGTTGATGGTGATAGTGGATACATTGAGCTTAGTGTAGCAGACGAACAAAACACTGAACTTCCATTGAGATGGGTGGGGAAGTGAGCATAGGTGTGAGTATCCAGTGTTGTGAGTGTGTGCATCAAAGCAAAGAGGCTAAGGCACTTGAGAATACACAGTGGAACACATTGATGAGAGCAACTTGAGAAGTATGTGGAGAGATGCAAGGGTAGTGCTAAAGAGAAGTCAGGGAAGAGCCCTCAATAGTGAAGGCAGAGCATAGAAGAAGAGTTGTTGTGAGCGGAAAGAAGAGAACTGTTGCAAGTAAACACATAAAGCATAGTGCGAACTTGAATCTGCAGACAACCATTTATTGGCATTTCACTTATAAAAGTGTATGACTCTGTTTTCAGTTTGAAAATTGTATTAAATAGTAGAACAGTGGCAAGGGTAGGTTGGTGCCTACATTCTGAATATGTTGGTTCCTTTGGAAAGTTGGTTCTTGCTTAATAAAGGGGATCGGCACCTCCTGTGAGTGGGTGCTCACAAGCAAATGGATGTAACTAAGTAGGTGATTAATTTACATCATCAAACAAACAACAAATTGGTGGTTTTTCCCTCTGGGTTTCCACGTGAAAACATTGTGTCAAATGTGTGTTACTCATGTGATTGGCATTTGAATATGTGTGTTTGTAATATTACTGGCTCACTGTTTTATGAATCAATGCTCTCACAAGTTAAAGAACATAAGAAGGGATTATAAGCATCATAAGGAAAATAAAAATAGTTTCTTAATTACTTATTCACCCCCCACCCTCTCAACAATTCCTTATTCCAACAATTGGTATCAAATCCAAGTTCCTTCAGCAACAGTTTAAACACTGGAAAGTAGATCTATAGGGAATTATGAATAGGCAGGAGAGTCAAGAAGTTTACTCAAGTAGATTACCAATATTTGATGGGACCAACTATGCTTTTTTGAAAATGAGAATGGAAGCATATTTAATTTCCCAAGGAGTAGATGTTTGGACCTCAGGTTTGGTAGACTACAATGTCCTTGATATTCCCCCCACTGATGCAGATGGCAAGAAATTACATTTTAGCAATGGTAAATCCAAGCATGCCATTCTTGTTGGTCTTATTCAATCAAAACTTGTAAAATTTGTGCATTGTAAGTCTACTTATGAAATGTGGGAAAAGCTTAACTAGCGTCATGAAGGAGATGACAAAGTCAAGCAAGTTAAACTTCAGAATTTCATAATGAGGTTTGAAAACTTTAGGATGAATGAGAATGAAAGCATAGCAGAATACTTCCTCAGAGTTGATGAAGTGGTTAATATGATTATAGGACTTGGTGAAGAAGTCAAGGAAGAGATGATCATTTAGAAAGTATTGAGATCTCTAGCCATGAGATTTAATGACAAAATCTTAGCTATTGAGGAAACGACTAACTTAAAGGATCTCAAGATGGATCAGCGACATGGTACTCTCTCAGCCCATGAAATGAGAGTAGGAATGGAGAAATCTAAACTGAAGGAAGCGACATTCAAATTATCTAGAAAGGGAAAGGAGCACAAAGTTCATTAAAACTACTCTAACAGTGAATCTGATCAGGACCTAGCTCAACTAGCCATAAAATTGAAGCGAGGCTCAAGAAAATATAAATGGAGGTTTCCCTTTAAGTTTTTTGACTATGGAAGAGTTGGAAAATTCTCTTCCAAGTTCCCTTACAAAGAAAAGGCTGAAAGGAAAGAGGATATGAAATTTGGAAACAAGTCTCAGACACATCAGAAGAAAAAAACAAAAAACCTATAAGAAGAAGGGATTCTACTCCAAAGAGGATAGCTTTGCACCTGAATCAGACTATGAAGACTCATCAGAAAACGAGTCAAATAAGTATCTCCTTATCCCCTTCAAAACATAATCCAAAAAAAGGGTATTATGGACTCTAAAGAGGAAGAATAAGGAGTATTAGACCTTGAAGGGGAACTCATCAGTGCCCTTGACGAGTTGAAGAAAGCAAGGAAGAAAAATAAGCAGCTAAAGGAATAGTTGCAGGTGTAGAGGAAGGAGTGTATAACTCTGATAATGAGGAGTTTTCCTATCAAAAACAAAAGATTGAAGAAGATATCAAGAGAAAGGATAGTCTAGCCCTTCTACTGAAAGGAGAACAAGGAAACTGTGAGAGACTAGAAGAGGAGAACAAGCAGTTGAAATAGGAGCTACTCAATTTAAAAAGGTAAATGACCTCAAAAATATGCAAAGATGATATTCTATCTTTGAAAGTTGAGATGGAGGAGGCCAAACAAAAGGAAGAGGTGCTTTGAGACATGATTCAAGAATGGGAAAAAAATTGTCAGTGTCTTGAAGCAGAGGTTGTCTCACTAGAACCGACATTGAGAAAGAAAAGACCGAGAAGGGTCTAAATGAGAAATTTGTTGAAGGGACAAGAAGACTAAATCAGATCTTGAATTGTCAAAGGCCCTCCGGAATCAAAATCAGCTTGGGATACTCTAAGTGGGATACTCTAAGACACAAGGATCGTCTATTGGGAAGATAAACTTTAGGTCCACAGGATCCAAAGAATCACAAATCCATGAGAAGAAGTATCATGAAAATGATGATAGAGACAAAAAAGTAGTTTTGTAAAGAGGAAATCATCAACACAGAACGAATAAATGAACCAGATGACTAAGGTATTTTCCTGCACAATCTCTTAATTCTCCCAAAAATGGACGTGCCTATTTGTTTTATGGCCACTACAATAAATTTCATGTCTTTGGACATAAAGCCATTGATTGTAGAAGGATCAAAGTAGAAAGAGATGAAAATCCCAGAAATAATCCACATCATTTTTCTAGGTCTCTAAACCTTTCTCTGAGACATCAGAATGTCTTCTCTCCCTTGCTAAGTGAATTTGAATGCTTCAAATGTAATATTTTTTGGCACAAATCCCATGAGTGTAGAAGCATGTTTGAATACCTTTCTAAGTCCCAAAATGACAAACAAACACCTATCCAAAAGGATAAAGGAAGTTGGAAACCAAAAACCCAAAAGAGCATGCAATGTGGACTCGCCTTATCAGCTCATAATAAAGAAAACAAATGGTATGTGGATATTGGTTGCTCTAAACATATGACTGGGGATAAAAGCAAATTTTTGTCACTAAAAGAAAAAGATAGAGGAAGCAATGTCACTTTTGGAAACAACGCTCCCGCAAGAATCAAGGGAAAAGGAGTAGCCAATCTTGATCAAAGGATAGAAGCATAAAATGTGTTTTATGTGGAAGGTCTCAAGCACAATCTTCTCAGTGTTAGCTAGATGTGTGACAATGGTTATGATGTGACCTTTCGATCTAAAAATTGTGAGATTCACAACATAAAGGATGGAAAACTAGTGGGAAAAGTAATCACGTTCCACAATAACGTATATGTGTTTGATGATTCAAGGGTTAGTTGTTATTTGATCAAAACAAGGACCCACAATAATGTATATGTGTTTGATGATTCAAGGATCAGTTGTTATTTGATCAAAACGAGTGAAGCATAGCTACAACACAAGAGGCTCAGGCACATGAATTTTGATAGCCTGATAAAGATAAGAAAGATGGGCGTAGTGAAAGTATTACCTAGATTGTCAAATATTCATAACACAATCTCCAAGCCATGTCAGTTTGGTACCAGACTATGACTCATTTCAAATCTAAAGAGTTCTCCTCATCCAGACATATGGAGCTTATTCACACAGATATATGTGGCCCAACTGGAGAAAAAACCTCAAAAGGAGAGAGGTATTTCCTATTGCTCATTAATGATTTCACCAGGCCTACTTGGATTGTTATCTTAAAAGAAAAGTTGGAAGAATTTAAGAATTTCAAGAATTTTAAAACTCCGATAGAAAATGAGAAAGATTCGAAGATAAAATGATTAATATCAGAGAGGGGGAGAGTTCACCTTAAGAGAGTGTGAGGAATTTTGTGAAGAGCACGACATCAGGAGGTAGTACTCAGTGGCTAGAACTCCATAACAAAATGGAGTAGTAGAGAGGGAGAACAGAACAATCCAAGAAATGGCTAGAGTGGTGTTAAATGAAGCAGGAGTGTCTCACAACTTCTGGGGAGAAGCAACCCAGGATACAGTGTATCTGTCAAACAGAACTCAACTCAGACCTGATAGTGAAAAGTCCCTATGAGTTATGGAAGGGAAGACCTGCATCATTTAAACACCTCAAGGTGTTTGGGAGAAAGTGCTTCATTAAAAGGAATGAAAATAACCTTGGAAAGTTTCACTCACGCACTGACGGAGGTATATTGCTTGGATACTGTATTTGAAGCAAAAGATACAAGTGTTATAAAAAGTGAACAAGGAAGATAGAGGATTGGATCAAAGTAGTAGTTGATGAAGTAAGTTCACAACCTGAATCCTCCGAAAGTAATTTGGACTCAGATGATGAAGCAAGTTAAGATTTGAGGGCCACCAATCTGAATGAAACAGATTCAGACATTAAAGATGAGGAAGCAGGCACGTCTTCAACACCAAAGACACCCTTCAGGTATGTACAAAAGGAACATCCTGAGAGTCATATTCTTGGAGATCAAACATAAGGTGTCTAGACCAGAAGGAAACTTGTGGTAGTACAAGTTGTTGTACCTCTGAGATAGTAGTAGGTCAACTACTAATACCAGAGCATCTAAAATAATTGTTTTGGGGTTTTTGGTTTTAATTTTGGAAGACCAATGAATGAAGATAGATTTAGAATTGAAATACTTAATCCTTTGGATAATATTAATATCTCAGCAAAGGGTTGCTATAAATCTTTACACGGTGATATAGATCAAATAGTGGTGAGAATAAAACAGAAAATAATATGATAATCACAGTTTCCAGATTGTAAAACAAAACAATCATAAGTATGAAAACCTGCTAAACTACGTTCCAAAGATTCAAGGCAGTATACTTAAGCTTACAAAAAATGCTGATGATTTATTGATTAGAGGGGATTAGATAAACAAATAGTTCATTAATCCACTCTCTTAATAGATGATCAGTTCAGGAGCTTATAGGAATAGATTGAGACACAACTATTCCTATCTAGATGTCTCTATAAGTCGTAAGCATATGAAGAAAAACATAATGATTGATAACTGGAAAAACTTACAGGATAACACAAATTGTGTAAAACCAAATTCAGAATCCTTTGCTTTGTATTGAGGTTCCAGAAAGACTGAGTACATCAAGTGTCTAGAAAATCTCCCTTCAAAGGTGCAACAAGGTTCAAAGTAGAATGAACAGTCACTACTTAAAAAGTAATGAATAATAAACCTTGAACAATGAACCTGTGATAACTCAAGAAGAGAGTTATTTATACAATAATGAAACTAAGGAAATATCATAAAACTTATTAAGATTTATTCTAGGAAAGGAAATATCTTCATGCAAGAAGATAGGGGCAGCTATCGAACTACTTCTTGTTGTCCCTTTTATTCAGTTTGTGTTGGCTTTGTTGTTTGATATTTTTCCCTTTAAGCTGATTCATTATTTGTATCCTTTAGGCTTGTTAATTCCTTCATTTGATCTTTCATCAGATTCTCTTTAAACTCTGTGAATATCCTTTGACCCTGCTGAGTATCCTTTACTGTGTTCCTTTTTACCTTTACTGTGCATTTCAGGATTTTTTTACTGTTTTTTCAATGGTAAGGTCTTCATATTTGTTTTCAAACTGTATGCAGGCTTTTTCTTTGTAAGCCTGGAACAGAAGTTTTTCCCTGCAAAACACAGAAATTGTTAAGAAAACATAGTTGACAAAGGAGGACTTCAATGAATTTATTGAGCTTGAAAGTATATTTGAACGAGACCAGAACGTATCGGGAGGTAAAAAAATGGCTTTATTGGTAGCAGAGTCTTATGAAGGGTTTACTGTGAAAACAGGCAAAACAAAGGAAAAATGGTGATTTTTGCGAAAAACAAATTTCTTTTTGAAATATGGTGCAAAGTGAACAGTGTTCATTTTGTCATTATGTGGGAGGTGGTTTTGGTTTCCTTCACACCCCTTATGAGGCACGAGTGGTTTTTGGAGGGGTCACCTGATACAATTTGAGCCTGACACGTAGCAAGGGGAGGTTAGTGGAATACCGATTTTTGGGCAGGTAATGCTCGGACAGAGAGCCAACCCAAAATAACTGAGGGTCATGGATTTGAATGGATTTTATCAAATGGTGGTGAAGCGAGAGAGCAGCGCGAAGGGGCCCAATGATTAATTAATGGCAATATGGGCTTTATTATTGTTTAAAACTGAGATTAGCGGTTAAATGGAGGTTTAGGTTAATTCTTCGTTTAAATCATAAAAACCTTTTAACAAAGAAATTCTTCACAAAACACGGTATGGCGGACTTGAAATAATATGAATTCGGGCGGATAAATGATATCAGGTCTAGGTTCATCGCATATCGCAATCGCAGTTTAGCGAAGGAAAGGCCCATCGCAAAGGAATTCAATAGGGGTTGGACACGATGTGGAAAATATATCATGGTTAATACTGTGTTGGGTCCAGGTTCTCATCGCATATCGAAGATCACAATGACAGAGGGTAATGCTTTAGTCAGGACTTGAAAAATGGAGGCAGATGCGAAATGGCATTGAATTATGATATATATTGCATTGGGTCCGGGTCCATCGCAATCGCATATTGCAATGCGGGGAGAGTGCATTCATGTTGAAAGATTTGCGATCCGTCGATGCGATGTTTTATTAAACTAATGATTTCGGGTTCTTTAATAAAGGAAGTTAATAATATACAAGAAAGGGAACTTTTAGGGGTTTAATACTATAAGTTAGTGTTAATATGAAATATGAGCGGAAAGGGGAAATACACTAAGTATGATGCTTTTTAATAATTTATTTTCCTTCACATATATATATCAATACTTAGGCTAAAGAACTTTTTGTGGGTTTTTGGGTAAGAGGGATTTACCATGGGTTTTTCACTTTTCCTAGGCAAAAAGGATTTTGACCTTAGGAAAAGGGGTTTTTACGGAAAATGGATGAATATGAACTGTATGAACGTGGGAGAGGAAATTAGTAAACATAGGGATGAATGGGGATGAGGGAAGTTAATTAATTGATCTTGTAGACTTTCATTTGCTTTGTGTAATTGCATCATGGACATAGAAACATATGGTAAAACATGATAAATGTACATTTTGTCCAATCAATCATCAAACTTCTGCAACCTTTCTTCTACTTACCATTTGCTTATCCTATCATTTTTTCTTCACTTATTAGGTACATTTAAGCTAGCAAAACCTTTTCCTTTCTTTTTATCTTACAAAAGCAAACTATCTAATTCTAACCTTATAACATCCAAGGGCTTAGATTAAACTGATGAGCACCTTATTATTCTCTACCTAACTATTGATCCTGCCAAGATTAAACAGTTTGGCTAGATCTTTATTCTCTAACTATAACATCAAATTTAAAGCAAGCAGTCAATATTAAACTATTTGACTGTCATGGGTTGTGGAATTTATGACAAGCTGCACACAACCATTATTTTGCAGAAACAATAGTAGTGGCATTTAGACTTGCTCACTTTCAAAGTTTATTTGTTTTATTTTCTTTCTAACCTAACATTTTCTTTTTGCCTTGATTTTTTAGGGCATCTAATCTAACATTTTCTTTGATATGGACATCATCATCAGGATATTTTTTAAAGAACATTCTATTCAATATTGGTATGTATTGGCTCCCATTGGGGATTGCTTTCTCCTGTAGAATGCAGAGAACCTACAAATCCATGTGCCTTCTCCTCGGGCTATGGAGTCCTTGCTGTAAGAAAAATCACACTGACATCTTGAAAAGTAAAAGAAAACCGGAGTATTTACAATGAAAACTATTTCATCTTCTTAGTATTGAATGTAATGTTTGAGAAACCTTCCATTTACAGGATAAGTGGAATATAGCCCCTCAAGATTCTGCAGCACAAAAGTGTTGTTACCCTTCACTTCAGCAATTGCTAAAGGTCCAAACCATAGATTGTCAAATTTTCCATGCTTTCCTTTCTCTTCTCTCCTGGCATCCCATATTAGAACTAGATCACCTTCCTTAAAGTCCCTCTCCCTAGCTCTTCTGTCAAATAGGGCCTTCATCTTATTCTGATATTTATTCAATTTGTATTGAACTTCATCTCTGTTTTCATTAAGTTCAATAATCTGATTTATTCTTCTTGAAAAATCATCAGGTTCATCTATTGAATCCTACAGGAATTTTAAAACAGGGAAGGCCAAATTGGCAGGGAAAATTGCATCTTTCCCATAGACTAATTGAAATGGAGATTTACCAGTTGATCTCTTTGGAGTGATTCAGTTTTGCCATACTGCATAAATCAAATGTGAATCCCAGCTATTCTTATGATCAGCTAGAGGCTTTTTTATTACCTTTACCAGACTTTTGTTTGATGATTTTGCAAGGCCATTACCTTGAGGGTAGTATGGAGTTGAATGATGTAACAGAATCTGATATTTCTGGCAAAAGTCAATCATTTTAACACTAGAAAAAATTGTTGCATTATCAGTGACAATTTGAGTTGGGCAACCAAATCTAGATAAGATATTCTCCTCAATAAACTTAATTACTACTGAATCAATAGCATTTCTAACTGGAATTGCTTCCACCCATTTAGTAAAGTAGTTTGTTGCAGTGAGGATCCATCTATGCTAATTACTTGAAGTGGTGTGGATCTATCCAACAAAATCTAATCCCCATTGAGAAAAAGGTGTTGAAACTATTGATGCAACGAGTGGAACACAACCTATGACCTTTGCCCCTACTTGTAAGAACAGTGTGGGCCAATAAAATCTTCCCCTCATAATCTTGTATGCTATTTCTCTCCAAGCATAATGTCCCCCACAAAATCTTGTATGACACTGATCAATAATTCCTTCAGTTTCTAATTCTGTTAAACATAATAACAAAATATTCAGTGGATCTTTCCAGTATAATTTTGCATTTATAATGCAATACTTGACTGATTTTAACTTAAGGGTTTTATACTGCATTTTGGAGAATGATGTTGGACACTCAAAATGGATCAACAAATTTACAATATCTTGATACCAGCTTAACAACAAGGATTTTTCATCAATGTGTATAGGACTGATCTGCTCTGAAGGTGGAGGTTCTTGTGGTTTCTCCCCTTTAGGATGAAGGGAAGGTTCCTGTGGATTCTCCCCTTTACGATGAAGGGAATGTTCTTGTGGATTCTCCCCTTTAGGATGAAGGGAAGGTTCTTGTGGATTCTCCCCTTCTACAAGGATAGAAGGTTCTTGTGTATTCTTCCCTTGTATTTCTAAAATAGAATTGATTCCAAGTACTTTGCAGTTGGATTCATCTCAAAGCTTGGCTAATCCTTGACCTTTTACTAGCTTGGTAGTCTTGACAGTTAAATCAAACTCCAGAATTTGAGTGATCCATCTACCTCTTTTCCCATCAGTGTCTGGTTGGGTTAGGACAATTTCCACAACGCTATTAGGGACATAAGCAGTAATAGGTGAAAGTAAGACATACATTCTGAATGATTTCAAGGCTTGAATGAGGGCATAGGCTTTCTTCTCAATGATGTCATACTTAAGCTCAGCATCTCTCATAACCTTGTTGAAAAAGGCTATGGGTTGGTCATGAGAATCTTCATTTTTCTGTAATAGAATGACAGCAAGGGTTGTTTCAGAGGCAAAAGATAAAATACTAAATGGCTTAGTATAATCAAGGCTAGCTAAGGTGGGAGATTTAGAGATAGCCCTTTTTATTTTTTCAAATGCATGCCTAGAAGAGTCAGTCCATTTGATTTCATGGTCCTTTCGCAGCATGTCAGTTATATCTTTTACAATCTCTGCATAATTTGGAATAAACCTCCTTAGAAAAATAATATTTCCTAGAAAAGCTTGAATATCCTTCTTGTTTCTAAGTAAAGTCAACGTTTCAATGGCAGATACTCGTTTGGGGTCAATTACTATTCCCTCCTTTGAAATTATATGGCCCAATAGTTTTCTTCTTTGACAGCAAACAAGGACTTCTTAGGGTTCAATGATATTCCAAATTTTCTACACATGTAAAAAACCTTCATCAAGTGCTTTAGATGTCTCTGATCAGATTTATAAAAAACAGTTATATCATCAAGATAAATAACCACAAATTTATTTACCTTACCCATAAAAGCTATGTCCATAACTCTCTGAAATGTTGCTCCAGCATTGGTTAAGCCAAATGGCATCCTAGCATACATGAATGTACCCCAGGGTGTAGTAAAGGTTGTATTCTCTTTGTCTGTTGTATCAACATTCACCTGATTGTAACCTAAAAAACCATCAAGCATAGAAAGTCTTTGTGCTCTTGAAATCATTTGAAGTAACTAATCCATTTTCGGCAAAGGATAATTATATTTTAATGATGCCTTGTTCAAATTTCTAAAATCCACACAGAGTCTTATTTCTCCATTTTTCTTTCTAACAGGAACTAGATTTGCAACCCAATTAGAATATCTAAGAGGGAGGATGATCTGAGCATCTAGCATTTTCTTAATCTCCCTTTCTACAGTTGGTAGAAGGGATGGATCTATCCTTCTAAGTTTCTATTGATAAGGTTTTTATCCTGGCTTCAAAGGAATCTTATGCTATATTAATGAAGTATCATAGGTCTTTAGATCAGCATAAGTCCAAGCAAAAACATCCTTATAATTTTGCAGTAACTTAAGATATTGAACTTTGATCTCAGGGTCTAGAGATGCACATATTTTGATGTTTTTGATATCTTCATCAGTTCCAATGTTAATCTCTAGTATGTCATCTTCTAAAGAAATGGACTGAGGATTTCGGAGGACATCATTTTGATCAAAGAATTTTTCTAAAGGAATAAGTCCTTTTGGAATAAAACTGTTAGATAATTGAATAATGTCATGATTAGAAATTTTGGTTTTTAAATCTGAAGTATCATTTCCATCTGGATTTCATTTATTTCAATTCTATCTTCATCAATTTGTAGAAATGAAAAATCATCTATTACCTACAGAAATGATTTCAAATGTTCATCATCTTCGAATATTTGCCAATGTTTCAGATTATCTGAGATAGATGGCCTATATTTGACTTGTATCTGGTAGAGTACATTAGTATGATCAGGAATTTTAAAAGAGCTAGCAGAGACAGCTAAGGCATCTGCATGAATATTCTGATCTCTAGGAATATGAGTCAAATTAAAAGCATCAAAGAAGTTTTCAACTAAATCCCATACTTCATTTCGGTAGGATCTAAATCTAGGGTGATTGGTATGGCAAACATTTCTTACTTGCTTAACAATAAGTTCTGAATCAGTAAAAACACTTAAGTTTTGAACTTTTAAGCTTTTGGCTAATTGCAATTCTAAAAGGAAAGCTTCATATTCAGCCACATTATTTGTAACTTCTAAGTCTAATTTACATGATTGGGTTATAGTTTCTTTTTCAGGTGAAATTAAAACTACTCCAGCTCCTGCCCCAACTTTCATGCAAGAGCCATCAAAAAACAATTTCCAAATATCAGTTTGGTTTGGTTCAGGACTTTCAACTACCTCTTCAATTTTGACTTGAGTTTTATGTTGGTTTGAATTGAGTTGAAAACAACCAAAGTCTTGATCTATTGCATAAATTGGATCGTTCCTCGACTGGTCAGTCTTACAAATTGTATGTACAAATCTTACCTCTCTATATAATATTAATTTCTCTCCTCCATAAAGAGGAATAGTAGCATATGACATATCCATCTGTAGAGTTCCCCCTAATTTGGCACAACAAGACCTAGAAAGCATCATTCCAAATTTGGGAGGGATATCTGTGACAACAATATCAAGTACTACACTTTTCACCCGAATTTGGGTAAGGGTAACCACTAGATCCTTGATCAATCCCAAACAGGGTACCTTTTTAGAATCAAAGGTGTACAAGTCATAGTAGGATCTAGTTATGTCGAGTTTCAAATGGTACATGATAGATTTTGGAATAAGGTTGTGTGATGCTCCTGAATCAAGCATAAAATTATACAACATGGAATCATTTGTTTTAAGAGTTACATAGAAATGAGGCACTATCTCATCTATCATGTCTGAACTAGGGCCAAAAACTACTACTGCTTTTTCATTTTGCAGACTTATGACATCACCTTCAACATCAACCGAGGTATTTCGTATCCATTTTGTGACTTGGATTTTGTAAACAGGGATTTTAGAAAGTTCTGACAGTGGAATTGGGATCTTAACCCTCTCTAATTCTTTTTCAACATTAAATGTAGTCAAAATGTCTTTACGAGTTTGGGTAGTATCAATTAACTCATCTAAGGGCTGAATAAGAGTTGTTTGAGCACCCGCAGTTTTATTACATGATTCAATTATTGGAGTTTTCTTTGGAGGTCTCCCAGGTCCAGGCCTAGGCCTAATATCGTGCCTCTTGTTTAACTCTGCAATTAAAAATTTAGAGAAAGCATGATATTTAGAGACCTGTGAAGCTTCCTGATCTTCTGGAACCTGATTTTGTTGTGAGAGAGGAATGATGGTTGTTTGATTGGAAGAAGAATCCATACTATTAATATCTTCAGTAATTGTCATAATATTATCATTAGGTTTTTGGTCATCTATCAATGAAGGAGTAGGAACCTGTTGATCATTGCTAGGTCTCTGAAGAATTTATAGTGGTGGATTTCTTTTATACTGACCTTGATTTTGGTTTTGGGGTCTAGTAACTGTTTGTTGTATTGTCCTAGGTTGGGTCTCAATCTTTGAAATCATATTTGATAGGTTTCTAAGAAGAGATGTTATTTCATCTATTTTTGAGTCTTATGATTTAGTCTTAGAGGAACTAGAGGCTTCTTGAACAGATTCGAGTTTTCTTTGGGCCTTTTCTTCCTTAAGTTTTAAATAAGTTGAGGCTACCCTATTTTCTTCTACTTCTATAGCGTTTGAGTTCTTGAAGTTACCTCTCATAGCATAACAGCAAAGTCATCATCAAAAGCTTTAGAAAATCTAGACTTAGTTGCTACTACAGGGGGCTTACAATCAGCAGGCATTTTGTGATAGAGTTTGTTGAATCTTTTGAAACATGATACTGGTTCACTGAAGTTCCTTTTAAGCTCTTCAAATTCTGTGAGGAAGTAAAGAGGATCCTTTTTCACACCCCATTGATTTTTAAATATGGTTGTAAGCTCTTCCCAATTTCTAATGGAAGCTACTAGTAACTGTCTAAACCAAATCTTCACATTTCCTTCAAGTGATTGTACAAACAGTCTCATATAAATGTTTTCTTGTTCAATATTCATGTTGTCTGCAAAGTCTAGGAAAGCTTGAAGATGGTCCTCAGCTGAGGAACCAATTTCTCCATTGTACTTGTGAAGGTATTTTAAGTATCTAGCTAGGAATGCATCAAGGTTATTAGGTAAGACTAAGGTAGCATATCTATCCTGTACAATAGGTCAGAAAGCCATGACAGCAGGTGGTGTATGAGGTTGTCCAGGTGCAGTATGAGGTGTTTGTGTGGATATAGAGGATGAAGAAGAAGTAGAGGACGAAGATAGTGATTCAGGGGTTGATGAACTAGTTGGAGGTGAAGGAGGAGGAGATCTCCTGAAAGACTTCAAAGGAGTCTTAAGAACTAACTTTGGGACCTGTAGAGAAGGTCTCCTCGGATTGTTTAGAAAAAGAAGCTTCAGGTTGGTCAAAAATGGAAGGAAAATGATAGGTGGTAGGGATATGAAATTTATGGGTTTATATTTTGGTAGATTAACACCAAAATCATATTCAGTTTTAGGTGATCATGGTGGTATTTTGGGTATTGGATGAGATTCTAATGAATGAATAAGGTAGGTTGACTTAAAATCAACTCCTCTGTTTAGAAGTTCAGCAACCCTAGGTGATAAATGGGAGTAATCAGGATCAGATGGGATATTACTATAGGGGTCAAATGATTCTAATTCTTCAGACTGTATGACTGAAGAGGAAGAAGAATATGGTTGGTGTCCCCTTTTAGAACTGGCTTTTCTTAGGAGCCTTTAAGGGTCTGACAGAGGCTTAACTATGTCAGCTTCTGAACGAGATTTGGTATGTTTAAAAGGTGCCATCTTAGGAGTGTGGAGTCGCCTAGGTGAATGATTTTGACCTTTCTAAACCCTTTAATCACCTTTAGAGGAAAAGAATGAATGAATATCATTGTCCCAAGGGAAACTTAAATGAAATTCGAATCCCCAGCAACGACGCTAGTCTGATGTTGTACCTTTGAGATAGTAGTAGGTCATCTACCAATGCCAGAGCATCTAAAATAATTGTTTTTGGGTTTTTGGTTTTAATTTTGGAAGACCAATGAGTGAAGACATATTTAGAATTGAAATACTTAATCCTTTGGATAATATTAATATCTCAGCAAAGGGCTGCTATAAAGCTTTACACAGTGATATAGATCAAATAGTGGTGAGAAGAAGACATAAAATAATATGATTATCACAGTTCCCAAGCTATAAAACAGAACAATCATAATTATGAAAACCTTCTAAACTACGTTCCAAAGATTCAGGGCAATATACTTAAGCTTACAAAAGATGTTGATGGTTTATTGATTAGAGGGGATTAGCTAAATAGATAGTTCATAAATTCATTCTCTTAATAGATGATCACTTCAGGAGCTTATAGTAATAGATTGAGACACAATTATTCCTACCTAGATTTCTATATAAGTCATAAGTATATGAAGAGAAACATAATGATTGATAACTGGAAAAACTTACAGGATAACACAAACTGTGTAAAACCAAATTCAGAATCCTCTTCTTTGTATTAAGGTTCCAGAAAGACTAAGTACATCAAGTGTCTAGAAAAGCTCCCTTCAAAGGTGCAACCAGGTTCAAAGTAGAATGAACAGTCACTACTTAACAAGTAATGAATAATAAACCTCGAACAATGAACCTGTAATAACTCGAGAAGGGAGTTATTTATACAATAATGAAACTAAGGAAATATCATAAAACTTATTAAGATTTATTCTAGGAAAGGAAAGATCTTCATGCAAGAAGATAGGGGCAGTTATCGAACTACTTCTTGTTGTCCCTTTTATTCAGTTTGTGTTGGCTTTGTTGTTTGATATTTTTCCCTTTAAGCTGCTTAATTATTTGTATCCTTTATGCTAGTTAATTCCTTCATTTGATCTTTCATCTGATTCTCTTTAAACTCTGTGAATATCCTTTGACCCTGCTGAGTATCCTTTACTATGTTCCTTTTTACCTTTATTGTGCATTTCAAGCTCTTTTTACTATGCTTTTCAATAGTAAGATATTCGTATTTGTCTTCAAACTTTATGCAAGCTTTTTCTTTGTAAGCCTAGAACAAAAGTTTTTCCCTGCAAAACACAGAAACTGTTAAGAAAACATAGTTGACAGAGGAGGACATCAATGGCTTTATTGAGCTTGAAAGGATATTGGAAGGAGTCCAGAGTGTATCGAAAGGTAAAACAATGGCTTTATTGGTTGCAGAGGCTTATGGAGGGTTTATTATGAAAACAGGCGAAACAAAGGAAAAATGGTGATTTTTGTGAAAAACAACTTTCTTTTTAAATATGGCGCAAAGTGAACAGTATTCATTTTGTCGTTATGCAGAAGGTGGTTTTTGTTTTCTTTGCACCGCTTATGAGGCATGGGCAGTTTTGGGAGGGGTCACCTGATACAATTTGAGCCTAACACGTAGCAAGGGGAGGTCAGTGGAATATCGCTTTTCAGGCAGGTAATGCTTGGACAGAGAGCCAACCCGAAATCACTAAGGGTCGTGGATTTGAATGGATTTGATCAAATGGTGGTGAAGTGAAAGAGCAGCGTGGGGGGGCCCAATGATTAATTAATGGCGGTGTGGGCTTTATTATGGTTTAAAACTAAGATTAGAGGTTAAATGGATGTTTAGGTTAATTCTTCATTTAAATCATAAAAGCCTTTTAACAAAGACATTCTTCACAAAACACAGTATGGAAGACTTGAAATAATATGAATTCAGGCGGATAAACGATATCGGGTTCGGGTTCATCACATATCATAATTGTAGTTTAGCAAAGGAAAGGCCCATCACAAAGGACTGCGATAGGGGTCAGACGCGATGTGGAAAATTGTTATGAAAAAATTAGTTAATATTATGTTTATTATTTAATCTAGGTTTAGTTAGGCGAAAGGGCACGATCATAAGATCATGCCCTTTCCCAAAGGGTGTCCATGGCGGTATTTAAGCCAGGAGCCCCATTGTAATCAGATCATCTATTCATCATCTTTAATAAAATATTAATATATATATATATATATAGTATATATATATAGTATATAAATATAATATTATATATATATATTATATATATAATTCCGTACCTCAGAGCATTTTCTGCTTCATCTGGTATCGGAGCCGATCGCTCCTTGGTTCCCTGTTGCTCTAGCCAATGTTGCCTTCGTTCCCTGTTACGCTGGTATTTCACCACCATCTCCCCGTCACCTGCCCTTCCACATCTCTTCCGTCCAACACCTGTTCGTTGTTTCTATACGCCTGCACAACGCTGACCATACACCTGCACGCCGGTCCGCTACCCTATCATCCTGCTTCCGCTACTCCACTGTCCGCTTACCCTCATTAAAATAAAATTCCGCTACCCCCTGCCGACCGCTATCTCACTTCCCTGGCAAGTCTGCGGCTACTGGTTATTTCCTGTCCGTGCGTGGCTCTGCGTTGCGTGGACGTGACTACCCGATCACCGGTCCCACTCACTGATAAACTGCGGATATTTAGAACAGTCAAACCCGGTTCATCCTATGTGACTACCCATAAAAAAAAAAATCGTAACGGTTCATAAGAAAAGTGTGACGGTTCAACGGAACCGTGACTAACGGTTACGCACATAATACATATATCGTATATATA
>APFE030527844.1:0-77504 GCA_000404065.3 Pinus taeda
TGTTCTGGGGACTTTTGTCCAAAAATAACGGTGTCTATTGTGTTGTATTTTCGTTCTTACTCAGTCTCTTGTTTCTGCATAATATTTAATTAAGTGAAGGCTGTAGTGTATGTATTACGATATTTGTCGTAGTAAACTGCAAGTAATTTGTTTAAAGGAATTTAACAAATAGGAGTAATATCATCAGTTGTTGCAGTAGGGGTTCCTGTTAAGGAATTTGCAAACAACATTCCTCCAAATTGACCTTTACATGGTCAAGTGGGTAGAAAGGGTAGATGACACTCCTTGTATGGGTCCATTTGCCTGCTTTTTGTGTGGTTTAAGGCTTGAACTTTCCTGCACATGAGTTGCCCCTAGTCTATGATGTGTCCTTGACTTGCTTTTACATCTTTCTTACTCAACATATTTTCCATTTTACCTCTTTTAACCTCATGCCTGCACTAGGGGAAGTCACCTCGTTTCGAAGGTACCTCTACGATTCAAATGCGACATTAAAGGGGGCGTTAAGAGTGCCTTGAATTGGATTTGATTACTCTTGACTTGGAGGTCGCAATATATCTTTCCACTGCCTTGGAGGATGTGGGTCACTGCATTAGGGAGCTCAAATGCATCACAAACTTTGAGACTTCCATGAAGAATGATGGTCCTAGCCAAAGAGGTGTGCATACATATGGATATGGTTGATTTGGGGAACAAAGATTGCATTGAGATAATGGGAAAGTGAGGGGAAAAGTTAAATAAGTGATCACCTTTATAGGGCTACTCAACAAGTGCTCTCATAAATCATATGTCATAGTAGATCCACCTCCTGATGTTTGCATATCACCATAGGAGATAAGAGATAAGAATGTTGCATGATGCTTTCTTTCCCATACTATTCTTCTCTTTTCCGGACCCATCGAATGCTGAATGAAATCCTTTCCTTCTAGTACTAACCTTTCTCTAGTGGCTTGTGGATTAGCCTAGCGTCATAAGGTTTCCATAATTAATATGCTCTTCCAGGTTGAGTGATGCTCTATATTTGGGAGGGAACATTGTGAGAGAAACCTAGGCCTTATATGGTGAGGGTTTCTAAAAAAAAATAGCACTGTCGTTCATACTTTTAATAATGAACCCTTTTTCCTATATCCTCTCTCCTTGATTGTTTTGCTTGCCTGTTTCCATGGCTACATCAGCACTAATGGGTCTCTCAAGGTCGTCTTCTCAGGTAGGGCCCGACTTGAGATGGCTTCTTCTTAGATGGGACCAATCACCGTGCCTCTCCATTTCCTATTAAGGACTTTGGTCTTGGTTGTGGCATCCTATAGACTGCAGCTATGGGATCACATCTCTAACCATTGCTCTAATGCTTTCTTCCACTCGCCAATTGCATTCCCTAGTTCAACAATAATATTATCAACTTTTTCTTCTTTCCTTCACTATTTGTGCTCCAGAGTTCTCAATTATCACCTCTTTCATTAGCTATCTCAAATAATATTGCCACCTCTTACTTCTTGGCTTCGATTGTTCATCTCTATTGTTGTCCCCTCTTGCGTATTTGGTTAAGTTTTTTGGTCCTGGCTTCAGTAAATTTTATCTCTCTTTCCTCCACTAGCTGATCCCTACCTTTGCCACGTGTCCTTCTTTGTCCTCTTCTCACCTTCACTCGCTTCTCAACCTCATTGAGATTTTCTATTGTTATCATCTCTTTGTATGTGGCAAGCCATTTACTTTTATGTTGTAGGTTCTGTTACTAGATTCTAGCAGGCCCTAAGGAGGGAAAGGCTATGGGTCAAAGAGGTAAACTTAGTGATAACAATGGGACATGGTGGTACCAAGACCAAATGCCATGGGTTCAAGGATGGCAATGATTATTATTTGGCTGTATACATGTAGGAGCGCGCAATCATGGATACATGAGTTACCTTATTGTTATTTTTTCCACTGTTCTTTATGTTCCTATTGCCTGTGTTTTTTTTTTGTATTGCTAGTCACGGCTCCAGGAAATGAGAGCATGTTGTGTAAGATATAAGTAGTTATTACCCCCTTAAGGTGGGGCAGTTCATCACCCATTAGGGGTTGGGACGTGCATGGGCTCTGATTTGGGGGCACACATAGCGCCCTCCGAAAACAAGTGAATTTCATCCATAATATGCTTGACGATTAAGTCAAACTACAAGTTATTTTATTACATTACCTAAAACTGAAAATAGGTGAGACATCCCACCAATTAGAGGTTAGATTTGACAAAAGAAGGTCTGAATTGACCTAAGGGTACAACATGCCATCAAGAATAGCTTGACATTGCTTGAAAAATTAACTTGAGATCTTAGGAATTAAAAAATTCCATGTTGTTTGCACAATGTTGCTTAAATGAGGACGTTGTCATTTCCAAAGACTAGTATAATGTGGACAACTTCCCTTTGCTTGGTGCAAAGATGATTCAAACCATGCTTTTAGGCTCCTTGCTTGATTTTGACTCGAAATGTCTCTTGGATTGCTTGGAGACTTAAATGGCCTTTTGTTTTGCCTCAACTTTCCTTCAAATTAACCTTTACACGGTCCAATGGGTAGAAAGGGCTGAGGACACTCCTTGATTGGGTCCATTTGCCTGCTTTTTGTGTGGTTTAAGGCTTGAACTTTCCTCCACATGAGTTTCCTTTAGTCTATGATGTAACCTTGACTTGTTTTACTTCTTGCTTACTCAACACATTTTTCATGTTTCCTCTTTTAACCTCATGCGTGCACCAGGGGAAGTCACCTCATTTTGAAGTTACCTCAAAGATGAAAATGGGACATTAAAGGGGGCGTTAAGAGTGCATTGACTTGGATTTGATTACTCTTGAATTGAAGGTCGCAAAATATCTTTCCACTGCCTTGGAGGATGAGGATGTGGGTGACTACATTAGGGAGCTCAAATGCATCACAAACTTTGAGACTTCCATGAAGAATGATGGTCATAGCCAAAGAGGTGTGCATATATATGGATATGGTTGATTTGGGGAACAAAGATTGCATTGAGATAAAGGGAAAGTGAGGGGAAAAGTACAATAAGTGATCACCTTTATAGGGCTACTCAACAAGTGCTCCCATAAATCATCAGTCATAGTAGATCCACCTCCCGATGTTTGCATATCACTGTAAGAGATAAGGATGTTTCATGACGCTTTCTTTCCCATACTATTCTTCTCTTTTCCTGACGCATTGAATGTTGAACGAAATCCTTTCCTTCTAGTGCTAACCTTTCTCTAGTGGCTTGTGGATTAGACTAGCCTCATAAGGTTTCCATAATTAATATGCTCTTCCAAGTTTAGTGGCACTCTGCTTTTGGGAGGGACCATTGTGAGAGAAACCTAGGCATTATGTGGTCAGAGTTTCTCAAAAGAATAATAGCACCCCCATTCATACTTTTAATAATGAACCCTTTTTCCTATATCTCCTCTATCTGTTTTTTTTTCTTGTCCCTTTCCTTGGCTACATCACCACTAATGGGTCTCTTTAGGTCATCTTCTTAGGTAGGGCCCGACTTGAGATGGATTCTTCTTAGATGGGACCAGTCATCGTGCCTCTCCGTTGCAGATTAGGGACTTTGGTCTTGGTTGTGGCATCCTATAGACTGCAGCTATGGGATCACATCTCTAACCATTGCTACAATGGTTTCTTCCACTCATCTATTGCATTCCCCAGTTCAACACTATGTCAACCTTTTCTTCTTTCCTTCACTATTTGTGCTCTAAAGTTCTGAATTCTCACCTCTTCATTTGCTATCTCAAATATTGTTTTCACCTCTTACTTCTTGGCTTCAATTCTTCGTCTCTATTGTTGTCTCCTCTTGCATATTTGGTTCAGTTTTTTGGTCTTTGCTTCAGTAAATTTGATCGCTCTTTCCTCCACTAGTTGATATTGCTATGGCTTCCTTGTATGTGGCAAGCCATTTACTTTTATGTTGTAGGCTGTGTTACCAGAATCTAGCAGGCCCTAAGGAGGGAAAGGCTATGGGTCAAAGAGGTAAACTAAGTGATAATAATGGGACGATGTCCCACAGTCACGACAACCAATGTCCCCTGCTCTTTGTGGAATTTTCATGATGCGAGGAGTCCCTGTAGATAAACAATCATCTTTAGTTTATGTTCTAGGGTTTGAGGTACTATGTGATGAGGTAGGACTTCTTAAGGGAAGCTCAATGTGATAATATGGCACTTCAGAAGGGTTTTATATCCCTATAAGAGACCTAGAAGCAACTTGCATGTGGTCTAGGGTTTTTTGAATTTTATTTCAATGAATACTAAGCTCATACAACCCTCGAGAAGTCCCCACGACAAGGAAATGCAAACTAGGGTTTCCATTCTAAGGCACACCTTGAGCAAGGGTTTTTATGGATGAAAACACAAGAGATGTTTGTGAAACTTTGAGGTCTTGCAGCTAAGTCCCTAAGCTTGAAGTCTATGATCCTAGTATCCGCCCTTTCACTCTGTAGAGATTATCGCCCTATGCCCTAACCTAGCCGTCCAAGAATAGAGGATCAGAACTTTGGGAGAAGAAAATATTGAGAAAGAAGGATTTGATCACAAAGAGGAAATTTTTATGTAGGAAAAGAAAAATTTCATCGACTAGAAACATGCATCACATGTCATGCTATGAGTAACATGTGCAATTGCCAACCAAATAGCTTTTGAAATAAATTTTCAACAATCAGGGCACAATATAACATTAATCTAGTGTAATAATTCCATACATTATACATTTTTCAAGAATAAAACTTCAACAAGAGGCACTTACAAGATGACAATATGATATATCCATCCACAAATCAAGAGGTAGCTCCAAAGAAAATCGGATTTCAGCTCCAAATATCAAATTGCATCCATGGCATTTAGTAGCTAATCCAAAGAAAAAGTTCGGATTTGCCAAGAATGCCAAAATTCCCATGTGTGTTGATGATCCAATATAAATGTAGTTGAGTTTTATTTATATGAGACCTATTAGGTCGAATTATTATCTAAAGGACCCTAATATTATAAAAATGTGCAAACTACAAGCCTTTGTCACAAGTCGACCAAGTAGCTTTTACAAATTATGAGTTAACCATACAACTGCTAGCCGCATTGATGGCATCATGCTGAAGTAGGGTCGTTCGTGGGCCACATTGAGTCCTCTTGGTGCCAACGTTTGTGACAGGGCTCCATAAATCTTGAACAAGGGGATGGCTCCTTACTCTCCATACAAGTCATGATGTGGAGCCACAAATTGATTTTGGGGCATGGAAATTGATTTTGGGGCTTTGACAATGGTCCTTTCCCTCCCATGTCTCAAGGGAGGAGACAAACCACCTCTAGGCCTTGGATTAGCTTCCATATAATGCTAAGCTGATCGGGGCACACTGGTCCAAGCGTATCATCTCGTGAATAATGTAGGGCAATGAGCATACTGCTGAAAGTATTGAGAGTGCCCATGTCATGGAATGTTGTTCTACACATGATGGGAGTCCCATGACTCTCAATTCTTCAACCAGGAGTGTCAATATGATCCTATTATGGACATGGGATCTACTTAAGTTTCCCAACCCACAATGAAACCACACCAATTACATATAATATCCTCACAATTAGGTACAATAATTCTAAGTGAACCAAACTTTTTTATTAAGGGCACATTGAGACTTCATAGTGGGAATCCTTTCAAAATTTAGTGTTACTTCCCTAGGTAGGAGTTGGTAATAAACAACCCTATTAGGTGTCCTTGGTCCCTAAGGGGAAAGATAGGTCCCTGGTACATCCTTTAATTGATAGGTGTTATGTGAATGATGATGAATGGATGGTTCATATGAATAAATAGGGGTTGTAAAGTGTGGAGGGGAGTGAAAAATGTGGATGGGGAAAACGAGACTGCACTGCCAAATTCAACGTTTCCCAAGTAGTGCCCTTCCCAAAGCCATAGGGCAATAGAGGAGATCCCACTAGACTAGGATTGAGTATTAACACCGCCGCCCTCATTTGAGGTGAGCGAACAAAACTACGGTCAAAGACATTCTGTTTTTCCAAGTCACTTAATAATCCATACATAGGATGCCCAAGGAAAAACAAGCATAAGCACTCGATTGCACAATGAAAAACGTACATTTTGGGTAGGATAGACCACCTTCAAACCTATGTTCTCGAAATATGGGCGATGGGGCATATAACTATGTTGAAGTTTCTAATTTTACTTAATTAGAAACCCTTCTTGCACTTTTTCTGATTTATTCCTGCCTACTTGTTATTTTTTCTTTAACAAGTTATTTACAAAGTAAATACTGAAAATAAACACCAGTGCAAGGTCAACATATTACAGATCAACAACTAAAAGAAACAAGAACAAACACACCACATGACACCATTATTTTTGGACCAATGCCCCTGGAAAAACCCAATGTGGGAAAACTGGTGCAACTATCTGAGGGTTTTCTTATTAAGCAATATCATAGTACAATCTAGGTGCCGAAACTGGCCTACCCAATAGAGAATTTCCTTAGCAGCTATACCTCACAGTTTGAGAGAAATCTCCTAGCTGAAACCCCGGAAATCCCTTCCGGCAGCTCCTCAACACAAAACTTCTTTGCAACCGTAGCGTCTGCCCAAACTGGACTGCATCAGCCCCTCTTTGTCTTACGCTGGCCCTACGTTAGCCTTTCTAGGCCTGTGTCAGCCCCAGGAGGTCCTATGTCAGCTCTAGGAGCCTCTGCGTCAGTTGTGCTGGCCCCTCTGGTGCTCTGCGCAGCACTTGGCTGCCTTTGTGTGGCCCTGCGTGAGCCCTTGTTGGCTCTGCATCACCCTGCTTGGCTGCTGCTTTTCTCTCCCGACACAATCTCTGCCTTCTCTATTTGTCTGTACTCAATGCCCCTCAGCTACTCTCCCAATCACTGATTCTATCTCTTTTAGCAAACGCCACTGTAGAGAATAGAATGATTGATCACTCTGGTGTTCTCTCCAAGTGACCCTCAAGCCTCCTCTTATACTTTTCCTGTTGACATCTCAACGATCGAGATTAAGTCCCTAATCAACTGCTAAGATTAGATCTGGCTTGATCCATGTCTTTTGGACCACTCTAACACATTCATATGAATACACATTAATATTTTATTTTCGCTAAGTTTAGACTTAGGGATTCCATTAAAAATATTAATTATTTTAATATGATTTGTTTTGAATCTGCCCAAACCCTTTATGGGTATTGGAAATCCCATGTGCCCCAACCTCTCCACCAAATTTCATGGCTAGAGCACATCCGATGCTATCCCAAATCAACACTCCCTCTTAGCGAGGACTGTGCTCTAGCAATACTCCTCACTAGGTATTACTCTGATCATTTGGCATCGGTACATGTGTTGATGCTAGGCCTTCCTACCCAACATACTCTAGACTGCTGCCTCCTGTACTACTGCCCATGGTTCTGCCACTGCCACTGTTGCATCTGTATGATAGCTCCCTCTGCATCTGTGTTGTTGTTGGTCCTTCCTCCCAGCACTGCATTTGCACTACAACTCCCTCTGCATCTGTGTTGTTGTTGGTCCTTTCTCCCAACACTGCATCTGCACTGCACCTCCTCTCTTCATGTTGCATCGTGCTGCTCATTGCTGCATTGCAACTTAGTTACTAAGAAGTAAGTAACTGATCTCCCAACTGACCTCCCTATTGGGCTAGAAACACCCATTGATGCTGAAGCTCCCTTTGCCACTGACAAGTGCTCCCTCTCTTTGACCTCTGTGTTGTTGCAACAACTCCCTGCATCTCGCACCATTGCACACCTCGCTGTGCCTTCCTGCATTGGTGCAACACTCCTGTGCCTCTCGCACTGCTGCAGCCTGCTAGCCTCGCGCTATCTCGAGACTCCTGCACTGTAGCTCTCTCTGCCGCTCCATCCGCATCCGTCTCTACCCACATCAGCCAATCCTGCTACTCCTCTTCAGGGCTCCCGTAGCAAGGTCTAATCCAAGAGGCTGGGTACCTCAAGGATCCTACCCCCATCGCCTGTAGTCCGTCTAACTACAACTCGATGTCTCCCCGCTTCCGCTCAAGTGGTGGATGTGCACTCATGGCACAGTCATCGTTTGTCAAAACTTCCTTCTCTGCCCTTGCTGGTGCTGCCTTAGTCCCATAGCGGAAGCACTTAATCTTGGAGTCTTCTTCCACTTCTCCTGCTTTCCCTCAGATGCTCGGGCCACATCCTCGTCCTCCTGCTTGACCTTGATCCCTTGGCTGCTGCTACCTGTCTTTGACTGTCGTCTGATCTGGCGAAGAGCTTCCCACATCTCCTCCCAAGGTAGGAGAGTCCCTCTGCCTAAGATACTTTGGACAAGCACTTCCCAATATTCTGAGACAACATTCAGGGTTGTCCTAACCATAAGCTCCTAATCCGGTGTCGCTCCTATAGCAGTCAATTGGTCTCGGATCTCATTAAGTCCTCCGAGGAAGGTGTCAATTGATTGACCCTTTTTCATCTGATATGACCTCATTTGGTTCTCGAGCAGCATTGTTCTGTGCACAGAAGTATGCTGGTACAAGTTATTGAGATCCTCCCACATCTCAACTGTCGTTTCCTTCTTGGCTATATGTGGTACCACATGATCCTTGACCCCGTCACGGATAATGCACTTGGCCCTCGCCATCGCCTCTTCGTACTTGTCATTATCATTGGGGTCAACTGGTATAGATATAACCTTCAAGGCGAGGTTCTTGACACGATTCCTGTCGAGCAATGATAAGATCTTGGCCTTCTAGACAGCGAAGCTTGATGCTTCGTCCAGTCTATCCTCGTCCCTTACCCTGTGTAGTGCCATGGCGCTCCTCTACTTCCCGCCTAGAAGTTCTCTATTCGACTCCTCTGAGTCTCTACTTCTCGTCTGGAAGTTCTCTTCTTGACTCCCTTTGAGTCCTGTTTTCCCTCCTGGAAATCCTTCTGCCGCTTGTTGAGATGCCCCCTACTCTAATCGTCTTGTGCAACTGCACTGCTGATCCAGGTTCCTCGGCTAGAAACCCTCAGTAACAACTCCTCTGGCCCTGCTTTGTTAGGTACTGTTCTGACTATAGTACCTCACCAGCTCCACTCTGCAATATTCCTGTAGCCTTCTAGTCCTCAACAACTGCCTCTTTGTGAACTGCGTCAGCCCTTCTTTGCCTCACGTTGGCTCTGCGTCACCCTGGATGGGTCTGCGTTTGCCCTGTGTTACCCCTCTGGCCCTCTACGTCAGCAACGCTGGCCTCTCTGAGGCTCTATGCAGTTCCTGACTTCTTTTGCGTGGCTTTGGTTGGCTCTCCGTCACACTTCTTGGCTTTTGCACTGTTAGAAATAGCTTCTGTCCCCTTGGGACAGCTGTTTTCTGCTGCTATTGCTCTGCTCGACTAATGTCTTTTAGTCCTCCTGTATCTGCAATGACGCTCTAATACCATGTTGAAGTTTCTAATTTTACTTAGTTAGAAACCCTTCTTGCACTTTTTCTGATTTATTCCTACCTACTTGTTATTTTTTCTTTAATAAGTTATTAACAAAGTAAATATTGAAAATAAACACCAGTGCAAGCTCAACATATTACAAATCAACACTAAAAGAAACAAGAACAAACACACCACATGACACCATTATTTTTGGACCAATGTCCCCAGAAAAACCCAACCCAATGCGGGAAAACCGGTGCAGCTATTTGAGGGTTTTCTTATTAAGCAATATCAAAGTAAAATCTGGGTGCGGAAACTGGCTACCCAACAGAGAATTTCTTTAGCAGCTATACCTTACAGTTTGAGAGAAATCTCCTAGCTGAAACCTCGGAAAACCCTTCCAGCAGCTCCTCAACACAAAACTGCTCTGCAACCCTAGCGTTTGCCCAAACTGGACTACATCAGCCTCTCTGTCTCACGCTGGCCCTACGTCAGCCTTTCTAGGCTTGCGTCAGCCCCAGGAGGCCCTGCGTCAGCTTTAGGAGCCTCTGCGTCAGCTGCGCTGGCCCCTATGGTGCTCTGCGCAGCACTTGGCTGCCTTTGGATGGCCCTGCGTGAGCCCTTGTTGGCTTTGCGTCATCCTGTTTGGCTGCTGCTCCGCTCTCTCGACACAATCTATGCCTTCTTTGTTTGTCTTCTTCAATGCCCCTCAGCTGCTCTCCCGATCACTGATTCTATCTCTCTTAGCAAACCCTGCTCTAGAGAATAAAATGACTGATCACTCTGGTGTTCTCAAGCCTCCTTTTAAACTTTTCCCGTTGACATCTCAACGACCGAGATTAAGTCCCTAATCAACGGCTAAGATTAGATCTGGCTTGATCCATGTCTTTTGGACCACTCTAACACAGATTCATATTAAAACACATTAATATTTTATTTTCCCTAAGTTTAGACTTAGGGACTCCATTAAAAATATTAATTATTTTAATATCTCCTGATCTGTTTAGAATCTGTCCAAACCCTTTCTGGGTATTGGAGATCCCATGTGACCCAACCTCTCCACCAAATTTCGTGGCTAGAGCACATCTGATGCTACCCCAAATCAACAAAATGATGCAGGGAGCAAAGATCAAATAACTCAATGTATCAACTACACTGGTGGTATTCAAGGGGTACATGTTGTTGAGTGAGAAGATATCTAGGAATTTTTTTCTCCAATGGGGTCAAACACTTTTGATGGGTAACATTCTTTTTTTGCACTGAGATTACCCCACTCGCATCTTTTCCATGTCTCGATGAGCTCCTACATCATCAACTACCATCAATTACAAGTATGGATCTTCTAGTTCTTCTCTCTTTCTTTCTATTTTCATTTATCTTTTTGATATTTCGCACTCTAGTTATGGCTTTGTATTACCACCCAAAACCCTCCCTTTAAATCTCAGTGGCTTATATATACAAGTAAGACCTTAGGGCTAATGGAAGGTACAAGATAAACCCTAGGGATAATGGAAGAGTCATACCTAGCGTAACCCTACTATCTTGTTCACACGTTGTAGGCCAATTTTTTCTTAGACACAGGCAAATAAATAAAAGAAACTAAGTCTAATGAATGATAATAATTTCAAAATGTTTTAGACTTAGACTAATATGATTTGTGATATTTCATGATCTATATTGCAAATTTATGCAAATAGAAAATAAAAGAACAAGATTTTTTTATTTTTGAAAGTGGTTGAAAGGAAACAATAATGTTTAAACTAGAATTACAACTATGGGGTCCAAAAGCCAAATTTGGAGGGCTATTTGGTTTGGAATGATTGGAACCAACAAATTTGCAAATTGCATATTGTATCCAACCCTATCTTGTTACAATTGTTGCAAAAAAATTCTATGAAAGGGCCTTCTATAGTAAAATTTTGCAGGCCTAGTGCAAATCCTAACTAGGAAGATCCAAACCTCATGGAAACAAGAGATTGGGCACCACTATCACCTCAACAACCTTTCTCCATCTATATAGTCGTATATTTAACCACACAAAAGAACTCCTTGTATGTGGATCACTTAGAGTATATTCAACAAGGAAGGCTTAAACGATGTTGCATGATTTCGTAGAAATGAGTCTAGAATCAAAATGTCATTCTTCAAATCTTATATGACGAAATCTTATATAAACATAAAAGTAAAGGAACTCACTGGTTTACTTTTTATTTTTGATGCTAATATTTTTCTATTCTTAGGGCTTTATGAATAACAAAAATTAAGGAAAATTGCAGAATTTAGTAAAAATAGATCAACGATGCAAATCTTATATAAACATACAAGTAAAGAAACTCACTGGTTTACTTTTTATTTTTGATGCTAATATTTTTCTATTCTTAGGGCTTTATGAATAATAAAAATTAAGGACAATTGCAGAATTTAATAAAAATAGATCAACGATGCAAAATAAACCATATTTTTGATGCTAATATTTTTCTATTCTTAGGGCTTTATGAATAATAAAAATTAAGGACAATTGCAGAATTTAGTAAAAATAGATCAACGATGCAAAATAAACCAAATCCCTTAGTGAGGAGCACTAGGGCATGGCCCAACAAGAAGAAACAAACTCTACCTCACATCAACAAGAGAGATGTGCGAGTAAAACCCTAGACATCCCTTAGAAAGTGACAAAGCTTCCTTTCAAATGGGTTGAAATGGGTTGATCTAGTTGGTATTTGTAGTATTCTTTAGTTATTCACAAATCCCCTTTAGAAATATGTGAAATCAACCAACTCTACCTTACATCAACAAGAGAGATGTGCGAGTAAAACATTAGACATCCCTTAGAAAGTGACAAAGCTTCTTTTCAAATGGGTTGATCTAGTTGGTTTTTGTAGTATTCTTTAGTTATCCACAAATCCCCTTTAGAAATATGTGAAATCAACCGAGAAATATACTTCATGATGAACACCAAAGATTTTATGAAAATGTTTCACATTATGGAAAATTGATCTCAACAATTCACAATGATCTGCACACGAGGGAGATTTCTCTATTTATAGGTTAGGATATGAACATCTTTTCTCCTTTTGATTGAAACAACAAGTGACTTTTCATCCACAATATGTTTGACAATTAAGTCAAACTGCAAGTTATTTCATTACATTACCTAAAACTGAAAATAGGTGAGACATCCCACCAATTAAAGGTTAGATTTGACAGAAGGAGGTCTGAATTGACCTAAGGGTACAACGGAGCATTGGATGTGCTCTAGGCCTCAAATTTTGCATGGAGGCTTGGGCACATGTATTCCAAAGAACCTAGTGAGCGTTTTGGGAAATTCCAACCAAAATCAATTTTATTAAAATAATTCATATTTTTTAATGGGCCCCTAAGTCTAAACTTAGGAAACTAAAAATATTAATGGGCATAATCTAATTGTGGGTGTAACTTTTAGAAGAAGACGAGGATCAAGCTAAAATGATCTTAGCCATTGATTAGTTTTTAATTAGGGCCATTGAATGTCAACGAGAAGATTATTTAAGGAAGCTTGAAGGTCATTCGGAAAACACACCGAGAGATCAAGATATTGAATTTTTGAAGTGAGAATTTCTCAAGAGAAAATTCTGATCGAGGATATTTCTTGCAGAGAGGGGTAGTGAGTATCGGGAAAAAGGAAGTTTTCCTGCTCTGAAGAGTAAGATGCAAAGAGAGGGAAGAACGACACCAAGAGAGAGGCAAATGCTGATCGACGCAGTGACAGTGCATGCCTTAGAGGGAGATCAAATTCCTGCTGAGGAAATCGAGTTTTAGTGGCCGGGAGCCGGGGTGTGAGATCGAGAGGCAGAGATACAGATTTTCCAGCAAGCAGGGGGTCCAGAGAAGGAGCAACATGATACCCAGTAGGGGTAACGCAGGCACTACATAGGAAAGACGCAGTTCTGTGCAGAGGCTACGCAGAGGCTCCAGTTTAGCGTGATCAGAATCAGATTCTCGCAGTGACAGGGTGACATCATTTCACCATTCATTTTGCCCAGTTTCTCTCTGTATCAGATTGCTAGTTGAGCATCCAAGAATTGTACTTAGATTTTCCCCTGCATAATAATAAAACCCTTAGATTTGTTGCACCGGTTTTCCCGCATTGGGTTTTTCCATGGACATTTGTCCAAAAATAACGGTGTCATTTGTGTTCTATTTTTTTTCTTGGTTAGGAATGATAATAATTTCGAAGTGTTTTAGACTTAGAACTAATATGATTTGTGATATTTCATGATCTATATTGCAGATTTATGCAAATAGAAAATAAAAGAACAAGATTTTTTTATTTTTGAAAGTGGTTGAAAGGAAACAATAATGTTTAAACTAGAATTACAACTATGGGGTCTAAAAGCCAAATTTGGAGGGCTATTTGGTTTGGAATGATTGGAACCAACAAATTTGCAAATTGCATATTGTATCCAACCCTATCTTGTTACAATTGTTGCAAAAAAATTCTATGAAAGGGCCTTCTATGGTAAAATGTTGCAGGCCTAGTGCAAATCCTAACTAGGAAGATCCAAACCTCATGGAAACAAGAGATTGGGCACCACTATCACCTCAACAACCTTTCTCCATCTATATAGTCGTATATTTAACCACACAAAAGAACTCCTTGTATGTGGATCACCTAGAGTATATTCAACAAGGAAGGCTTAAACGATGTTGCATGATTTCGTAGAAATGAGTCTAGAATCAAAATGTCATTCGTCAAATCTTATATGACGAAATCTTATATAAACATAAAAGTAAAGGAACTCACTGGTTTACTTTTTATTTTTGATGCTAATATTTTTCTATTCTTAGGGCTTTATGAATAATAAAAATCAAGGACAATTGCAAAATTTAGTAAAAATAGATCAACGATGCAAATCTTATATAAACATAAAAGTAAAGAAACTCACTGGTTTACTTTTTATTTTTGATGCTAATATTTTTCTATTCTTAGGGCTTTATGAATAATAAAAATTAAGGACAATTGCAGAATTTAATAAAAATAGATCAACGATGCAAAATAAACCATATTTTTGATGCTAATATTTTTTTATTCTTAGGGCTTTATGAATAATAAAAATTAAGGACAATTGCAGAATTTAGTAAAAATAGATCAACGATGCAAAATAAACCAAATCCCTTAGTGAGGAGCACTAGGGCATGGCCCAACAAGAAGAAACAAACTCTACCTTACATCAACAAGAGAGATGTGCGAGTAAAACCCTAGACATCCCTTAGAAAGTGACAAAGCTTCCTTTCAAATGGGTTGAAATCGGTTGATCTAGTTGGTTTTTGTAGTATTCTTTAGTTATTCACAAATCCCCTTTAGAAATATGTGAAATCAACCAACTCTACCTTACATCAACAAGAGAGATGTGCGAGTAAAACCCTAGACATCCCTTAGAAAGTGGAAAAGCTTCCTTTGAACCCATCAAATATTTTCTATTCTTAGGGCTTTATGAATAATAAAAATTAAGGACAATTGCAGAATTTAGTAAAAATTGATCAACGATGCAAAATAAACCAAATCCCTGAGTGAGGAGCACTAGGGCATGGCCCAACAAGAAGAAACAAACTCTACCTTACATCAATAAGAGAGATGTGCGAGTAAAACCCTAGACATCCCTTAGAAAGTGACAAAGCTTCCTTTCAAATGGGTTGAAATGGGTTGATCTAGTTGGTTTTTGTAGTATTCTTTAGTTATTCACAAATCCCCTTTAGAAATATGTGAAATCAACCAACTCTACCTTACATCAACAAGAGAGATGTGCGAGTAAAACCCTAGACATCCCTTAGAAAGTGACAAAGCTGAGATGTGCGAGTAAAACCCTAGACATCCCTTAGAAAGTGACAAAGCTTCCTTTCAAATGGGTTGATCTAGTTGGTTTTTGTAGTATTCTTTAGTTATCCACAAATCCCCTTTAGAAATATGTGAAATCAACCGAGAAATATACCTCATGATGAACACCAAAGATTTTATGAAAATGTTTCACATTATGGAAAACTGATCTCAACAATTCACAATGATTTGCAAACGAGGGAGATTTCTCTATTTATAGGTTAGGATATGAACATCTTTTCTCCTTTTGATTGAAACAACAAGTGACTTTTCATCCACATTATGTTTGACGATTAAGTCAAACTGCAAGTTATTTCATTACATTACCTAAAACTGAAAATAGGTGAGACATCCCACCAATTAAAGGTTAATTTGACAGAAGGAGGTCTGAATTGACCTAAGGGTACAACGGAGCATCGGATGTGCTCTAGGCCTCAAATTTTGCATGGAGGCTTGGGCACATGTATTCCAAAGAACCCAGTGAGCGTTTTGGGAAATTCCAACCAAAATCAATTTTATTAAAATAATTCATATTTTTTAATGGGCCCCTAAGTCTAAACTTAGGAAACTAAAAATATTAATGGGCATAATCTAATTGTGGGTGTAACTTTTAGAAGAAGACGAGGATCAAGCTAAAATGATCTTAGCCATTGATTAGTTTTTAATTAGGGCCATTGAATGTCAACGAGAAGATTATTTAAGGAAGCTTGAAGGTCATTCGAAAAACACACCGAGAGATCAAGATATTGAATTTTTGAAGTGAGAATTTCTCAAGAGAAAATTCTGATCGAGGAGATTTCTTGCAGAGAGGGGTAGTGAGTATCGGGAAAAAGGAAGTTTTCCTGCGCTAGAGAGTAAGATGCAGAGAGAGGGAAGAACGACACCAAGGGAGAGGCAAATGCTGATCGACGCAGTGGCAGTGCATGCCTTAGAGGGAGATCAAATTCCTGCGGAGGAAATCGAGTTTTAGTGGCCGGGAGCCTGGGTGTGAGATCGAGAGGAAGAGATACAGATTTTCCAGCAAGCAGGGGGTCCAGAGAAGGAGCAACATGATACCTAGTAGGGTGACGCAGGCACTGCATAGGAAAGACGCAGTTCTGCGCAAAGGCTACGCAGAGGCTCCAGTTTAGCGTGATCAGATTCAGATTCTCGCAGTAACAGGGTGACATCATTTCACCATTCATTTTGCCCAGTTTCTCTCTGTATCAGATTGCTAGTTGAGCATCCAAGAATTGTACTCAGATTTTCTCCTGCATAATAATAAAACCCTTAGATCTGTTGCACTGGTTTTCCCGCATTGGGTTTTTCCGTGGACATTTGTCCAAAAATAACGGTGTCATTTGTGTTCTATTTTCTTTCTTGGTCAATTTTTTCTGCATATAATTTAATTAAGTGAAGGCTGCATTGTATGTATTACGATATTTGCCGTAGGAAACTGCAAATAATTTGGTTGATTAATTTAACAAATAGGAGTAATATCATCAGTTGCTGCAGTAGGGATTCCGGTTGAGAAATTTTCACATGGTATTAGAGCTGCAGGTGAAGCAAGAAAAGCAGTGCCAGAGAACCCAACCCTGAGCAGAAGAGGGAGATCGAAAAGCTGCATGAGGCCACAGTTCGAAATCTTAGAGGGTTTGCACAGTTCTTAGTTGGAAGGGTGAAATTTCGAGGTAGCTGTTTCTCGAGAGAGTCGATGAAAAGGAGGGCTTCCAGATCGAATATTTTCCAGGGCAGGGGAAGCAGCGCTGAAGCCTCAACGTGAGGAGAGATGGTGGGGCGCAGATTTTTCTTTAGGCAGTTTGCTAGGCAGACAATTGTCATAAGAAAGAGGAGAAGCACGGTTGAGTGAATTTCTTCCTCATGGAATTCCTAGCCAAGGAATTCAAATTCTCTAGAGCCGAGTAGCAGCAAGGGGCAACAATTTTACTAGCTCCAGCAGGGAGTGCGTGGGCTAGCCCAGCAACAACACAGAGGAGAGAGAAGGTCATTCGACTTTCTATTTTATGGCAGAAATGGCAATCAGGTGTGTGAGGGATTAGGACAGGTTGGACGGAGCATCCAACTATATCATTTGGAAGGCTAGAATGTCATTCCTTCTAGATTAGCATGCCCTCAAGACTTACATCGACACCGTGGTGGCTGTGCTTGCAGATGCAGAACCATTGAAAAAGTATAGATCAGAAATGGCGAAGGCCAAGAGGATGATCCTTGATGGAGTAAATGATCATGTAGTGTGTCATGTCGCTAGCAGAGGGATTGCTAAGGAGATGTGGGATGCCTTGGTTACGTTGTATCAGGGATCTTTCGAGCAATGGACGATGTACTTGGAGCAGAAGCTGAGATCTACTCAAATGCAAAAGGGGGAGTGTGTGTATCCATTCCTCACGAAACTTAAGGAGACCTATGATGAATTGTCTACTGCGGGGCATACACCTCAAGATTCAGAATTGGTTAGAGTGGCCCTCAATTCTGTCTCAGATGAGTGGCTAGTCTTTGTCCAGAGTATCCTGGGGAGAGCAGCATTGCCGAATTGGGATGAGATGTGGGAAGCTCTAAAACAAGAGGAGCTGAGGAGAGACTTAGTCAAGCTCAAACTTGACGGAAGCAACAGTAGTGGGTCGAAGCCCAAGGAGGAGGAGGATAATGCAACCCTTGCATAGAAGGGACACCAGGAGCAGTGGAGACGTAACGAAGATGTCTCGAAGATCAAGTGTTTCAGGTGTGGTGAGATGAGATGGGTCACTACACTACTCAGTGTCCTCTCAAGAAGAAGGCAAAGAATGAGAAAAACGATCTGAAGGCCGCACCTGCGAAGATTGAAGAGGAGGAGTTCGCCATGAAAGACGAGATTTCTCGAGGAGAGAGGTGGGCTGATTTGGAGCGTTCGAAAGAGCTACAGATGGGGAAGATCCTTCAGGAGTCCACCTCTTGGATCAATACTTTGCTATGAGAGCCCATTTTTGCAGTAGCAAGATGGACTAGTGTCGGATGGTGCCAAGGAGTGTCAGAGAGACAATTGTAGTGGCTAGGAGCGCTAGAAACTGAACAACACAGAGTAGAGTTGGCAGTGGTGCAGATAGGTACAAAGCATTGGTCAGCAACAGCGCAATATTTTCAGAAGGTCAGCGCCGAGACTAGCAACAATCAAACTTCAACATTCACGTGGTATCATACTGAACACAATTAGTTCAGTAATTTGGGATGTTTTTCCATTGCTGATGGAGTAGCAACAATAGTTTGCAGTGTAGAGGCAGTGCTAGCAACAGCATGGATGCGAAATTTCAGAGGGAGTTGCAGTTCGGATGCAGTGTTGACAATGGCAGGATCAGCAATAGTACAAATGCAACATTTGCGCAATAGTTGGTGGACACCATAGACATCAACAACGCAGAGGACGATGCTTCAGAGTCAGAGAATTATGCAGTAGCGTATATTGCTAGAGCACATTCCTCTCTAAGAGGAAGTGTTGATTTGGGGTAGCATCGGATGTGCTTTAGGCCTCAAATTTTGCAGGGAGGCTTGGGCACATGTATTCCAAAGAACCCAGAAATCGTTTTGGGAAATTCCACCCATAATCAATTTTATTAAAATAGTTGATATTTCTTAATGGCCCCCTAAGTCTAAACTTAGGAAATTAAAAATATTAATGGGAATTAATCTAATTGTGGGTAAAACTTCTAGAAGAAGAGAAGGATCAAGCTAAAATGATCTTAGCCATTAATTAGCTTTTAATCTGGGTCATTGAATGCCAACGAGAAGATTATTTAAGGAAGCTTGAGGGTCATTTGGAAAACACACCGAGAGATCAAGAGATCGAATTTTTGAAGTGAGAAGTTCTCAGGAGGAAATTCTGATCGAGGAGATTTCTTACAGAGAGAGGGGTAGTGGGTATCCAGAAAAAGGAAGTTTTCCTGGGCCGGAGAGTACGAGGCAGAGAGAGGACAGAACGACGTCTAGAGAGAGGCAGATGTTGGCCCACGCAAAGCTGATGCAGTGGCAGCGTAGGCCTTAGAGGTAGATCAAATTCCTGTTGAGGAAATCGAGTTTCAATGGCTGGTAGCCGGGGTGTGAGATCAAGAGGCAGAGATACAGATTTTCTAGCCAACAGAGGGTCTAAAGAAAAAGCAGCGTGATACCTAGCAGGGATGACGCAGGAACTGCGTAGGAGTGACGCAGTTTTGCGTAGAGGCTACGTAGAGGGTCTAGTTCAGCGTGATTAGACTCAGATTATCCCAGTGACAGGGTGACATAATTTCACCATTCATTTTGTCTAGTTTCTCTCTGTATCAGATTGCTAGTTGAGCATCCAAAAGTTGTTATTGGATTTTCTCCTACATAATAATAAAACCCTCAGATCTGCTGCACTGGTTTTCCCGATTTGGGTTTTTCCGGGGACATTTGTCCAAAATTAACGGTGTCATTTGTGTTGTATTTTCTTTCTTGCTCAGTCTCTTGTTTCTGCGTATAATTTAATTAAGTGAAGGCTGCAATGTATGTATTACGATATTTTCCATAGGAAACTGCAAATATTTTGGTTGATTAATTTAACAAATAGGAGTAATATCATCAATTGCTGCAGTAGGGATTCCGGTTGAGGTATTTTCACAGACATTGCTTGAGAAATTAACTTGAGTGCTTAGGAAGTAAAAACTTCCACTTTGTTGGCACAATGTTGCTTAAATGAGGACGTTATCCTTTCCAACAACTAATATAATCTGGACAACCTCCCTTTGTTTGGTGCAAAGATGATTCAAACCACGCTTTTAGGCTCCTTGCTTGATTTTGACTTGAAATGTCCCTTGGATTGCTTGGAGACTTAAATGGCATTCTGTTTTGCCTCAACATTCCTCCAAATTGACCTTTACATGGTCTAGTGGGTAGAAAGGGCGGAGACACTCTTTTTCTGGGTCCATTTGCCTACTTTTTGTGTGGTTTAAGGCTTGAAATTTCTTGCACATGAGTTTCCCTTAGTTTATGATGTTTCCTTGACTTGCTTTTATATCCTGCTTACTCAACACATTTTCCATGTTACCAATTTTAACCTCATGCCTGCACTAGGGGAAGTCACCTCGTTTTGTAGGTACCTGAAAGATGCAAATGGGACATTAAAGGGGGCGTTAAGAGTGCCTTGACATGGATTTGATTACTCTTGACTTGGAGGTCGCAATATATCTTTCCACTACCTTGGAAGATGTGGGTCACTGCATTAGGGAGCTCAAATGCATCACAAACTTTGAGACTTCTATGAAGAATGATGGTCATAACGAAAGAGGTGGGCATAAATATGGATATGGTTGATTTGGGGAACAAGGATTGCTTTGAGATAATGGGAAAGTGAGGGGAAAAGTACAATAAGTGATCACCTTTATAGGGCTACTCAACAAGTTCTCCCATAAATCATCAGTCATACTAGATCCATGTCCCGATGTTCACTTATCATCGTAAGAGATAAGAATGTTGCATGATGCTTTCTTTCCCATACTATTCTTCTCTTTTCTTGACCCATTGAATCTTGAATGAAATCCTTTCTTTCTAGTACTAACCTTTCTCTAGTGGCTTGTGGATTAACTAGCCTCAAAGGTTCCATAATTAATATGCTCTTCCAAGTTGAGTGATGAATGTTGCATGATCTTTCTTTCCCATACTATTCTTCTCTTTCCTGACCCATCGAATCTTGAATGAAATCCTTTCTTTCTAGTACTAACCTTTCTCTAGTGGCTTGTGGATTAGACTAGCCTCATAAGGTTTCCATAATTAATATGCTCTTCCAAGTTGAGTGATGTTGTGTTTTTGGGAGGGACCATTATGAGAGAAACCTAAGCCTTATGTGGTGAGGGTTTCTCAAAAAAATAATAGCACCCCCATTCATACTTTTATTAATGAACCCTTTTTCCTATATCCTCTCTCTTTGTTTTTTTTGCTTGCCCCTTTCCTTGGCTACATCACCACTAATAGGTCTCTCTAGGTCATCTTCTCAAGTAGGGCCCGACTTGAGATGGCTTCTTTTTAGACGGGACCAATCACCGTGCCTCTCTATTGCCTATTAAGGACTTTGGTCTTCTTTGTCGCATCCTACAGACTGTAGCTATGGGATCACATCTTTAACCATTGCTCCAATGCTTTCTTCCACTCGTCTATTGCATTCCCTAGTTCAACACAAAGATTGTCAACTTTTTCTTCTTTCCTTCACTACTTGTGCTCGGGAGTTCTCAATTCTCCCCTCTTTCATTTGCTATCTCAAATAATGTTGCCACCTCTTACTTCTTGGCTTCAATTGTTCATCTCTAGTGTTGTCCCATCTTGCGTATTCGGTTCAGTTTTTTGGTCCTGGCTTTAGTAAAATTGATCTCTCTTTCCTCCACTAGTGATCCCTACCTTTGCCACCTGTCCTTCCTTGTCCTCTTCTCACCTTCACGCGCTTCTCAACCTCATTGAGATTTGTTGTGAATATTGTCTCCTTGTATGTGGCAAGCCATTTACTTTCATATTATAGGCTGTGTTACCAGAATATAGCAGGCCCTAACGAGGGAAAGGATATGGGTCAAAGAGGTAAACTAAGTGATTACAATGGGACGGTGTCCCACAGTCACAACTAGTGTCCCATTGTGAGGAGTCCCAGTAGTTAAACAATCGTCTTTAATTGATGTTCCTAGGGTTTAAGGTACTAGTTGATGAAGTAGGATTTCTTAAGGGAAGCTCAATGTGATAATATGGCACTTTAGAAGAGTTTTAGCTCCCTATAAGAGACCTACAAGAAACTTGTATATGATCTAGGGTTTTGTAAATTATCGTGGTTAAAGGTACTCCCCATATCAAGGCAAGGGGAAGAAAGGGCTTCTTATGATTTATTCTAGTGAATACTAAGCTCGTACAACCCTCAAAGAAGTCCCCAAGCTAAGGAAATGCAAACTAGGGTTTCCCTTCTAAGGCACACCTCAGGCAAGGGTTTTTATGGATGAAAACATGAGATGCTTGTGAAACTCTGAAGTCTTGTAGCTAAGTCCCTAAGCTTGAAGTCTTTGATCCCAGTATCGGACCAAGTAGCTTTTGCAAATTATGAGATAACCATCTAACTGCTAGCCGTATTGATGGCATCTTGCTGAAGTAGGGTCGTTGGAGGTGTTGAAATTTCTAAGTATTACTCGTTAGAATTTTTCTTGTATTCTCTGGTTTATTTCACCTACTTGTTTAATTACTTAGAAATAATCGTGGTTAAAGGTACTCCCCATATCAAGTTATTTAACCATATTAATATTGAAATAAACACAATACACTCTCAACCATCTACAAATCAACAACTGAAAGAAATAGACAAACACACAAGGGACACTGTTATTTTTGGACAATCGTCCATGGAAAAACCCAACTTGGGAAAATTGGTGCAACAATTCTGAGGGTTTTATTATTAAGCAGCTTGTCTTGAGTACACTGGGTGCCAAACTGGCTGACCCAACAGAGATAAAAAATCTGGTAGTAATACCTCTCTTCGGAAGTAGATAGTCTGAAATTCTGCCCCACAAAACCCTTTCCAGCACAATCTGAAGCACTGCGTCAGCCCTCCAAGCCTCTGCGTCAGCTTGAAACCCTCCGCGTCAGTGCTTTGAGGCTCTGCGCAGCCTCTCTAGCCCTTTATGTCACTTTTGCAGCCTTTGTGTGGGTCATGCAGGCCCTTCCGGCCTCTACGTAGTCACTGTTGGCCTCTGTGTGGCTCCCTTTGGCTCTGTGTCTGCCTCTCTGCCTCTGCGCTAGTCTTCCGGCACTATCTCTGCCTCTCTGCCTCGTACTCCTTAACCGGGTAGAATTTCCCCAAACCATGTCTGGGTCTTGGAGATCTCATGTGCTTTAGCTTCTCCACCAATTTTCATGGCTAGAGCACATCCAATGCTACCCCAAATCAACACTTCGTCTTAGCGAGGAATGTGCTCTAGTAATGCTCCACAACTGAGCATCACTGATCATATAGCATTGGTACTTATGTTGATGCTTGGCCTTCCTGCCCAACATCCTCTGCACTGCTGCATCCTTTACTGCTACCCATGGCTCTACCACTGCCACTGCAACATCTGTACAGCTGATCCTCTGCATCTGTGCTGCTCTGGTCCTTTCTCCCAACACTGCATCTGCAGTGCAACCCTCTCTCCTGATGCTGAAGCTCTCTCTGCGCTATCCCGTGCTCCCTCTGCTATCTCTGCACTGCTGCAACAACTATGTGCCTATCCCACTGCTGCAAACCCCTTTGTGTCTTCCTACACTTTTGCAACCTCCTCTATGCCTCTCGCACTGCTGCATTCCCCACTGCGCTATTACAGATCCCTACACTTTAGCACTCTCTGCCGCTTCATCCGCATCCGCTTCTACTGATATCCACCATCCTGCTACTGTCACTTTGGGGCTCCCGTAGCCGGATCTGATCCAAGAGTTTGGGTACCTCAAGGATCCTACCCCTCATCTCCTGTAGTCTTCTTGACTACAACTCGATGTCTCCCCACCTCTTCTCTAGAGGTACATGAGCACTCATGGCACAATCGTCATCATCCTTTACCTCCTTCTCTACCTTCGCTGGTGTTGCCTTGGAGTCAGATGCCTCTCCCTTATTCTTCTTCCTCAGACACAGGGTTGCATAATGGCCCAGTTCCCCACAGTTGAAGCACTTTATCTTGGAGAGGTCCTTTTTCTTCATCTTCCCTTGCTACCTCACAGATGCCAGAGTTACATCCTCTTCCTCCTCTTTCTTGACCCGGGCTCCTTTGCCGCTACTTCCCGCCTTGGTCAGTCGTCTGATCTCTTCTTGGCGAAGAACTGCCCATAATTCTTCCCATCCAGGAAGATTCTCTCTGCCCAAAATGCTTTGGACGAATGTCTCCCACTCCTCGGAGACTGCGTTTAGGGTGGTCCTCACCATTAATTCCTGATCTGATGCGACCCCTATGGAAGTCAGTTGTTCCTGGATCTCCTGCAACCTGCTGAGGAAGTGATCTATCTCCTCCCCCTTCTGCATCTGGTATGACCACAACTGATTCTCTAGTAGCATCTTCCTCTGCACAGAAGTGCCCTGATACAATGTCGTCAAGGTGTCCCATATTTCCTTTGCCGTATTCTTCTCGGCAATATGCTGAAGCACATGATCCTTGACCCCATCAAGGATTATGCATTTTGCCTTGGCCATCGCATCCACATACCTTTCGTTATTAGCTGGGTCGACTGGGATAGCCACGGTTCTCAAGGCGAAGGACTTGATGCGATGTCTATCCAAAACGGACAGGATCCTGGCCTTCCAGATCACAAAGTTGGATGCCCCACCCAGTCTGTCCTGATCTCTCAGTCCATTCATGGCCATCTCTGCTCTTCTTTTCGACTCCTCTAAGTCTTTACTTCTCCCCCTGGAAGGTCTCTCTACGACTCGTTCTGAGTCTCTACTTCCTTCTTGGAAGTTCTCCTCTAGATTCCCTCCGAGTATCAATTTCCCTCCTGGAAATCATTCTGCCAACAGTCGGATCGCACCTCTCTGATCTCCTATGCTCCTGCAACGCTGATCTAGATTTCTTTGGCTAGAAATCCGCTTAGGTAGCGACTTCCTCTACCGTGGTTCTGTCCCATTAGGTATTGTTCTGTCCCATTAGGTATTGTTCTGTCTCAACAACAACAACACCCCACCAACTTCACTCCCTGCAATCTGCCCATAGCTTCCTATGCCCCAGCAATTGAAGAACTGAGTCTTTAGGCTCTGCGCAATCCCGATAGTGGTTGAATCGCTCCACTAGCTAACTACGTCACTCCTACTTGGCTGAGCAGGATGACGTGGCTCTTTTTAAGCCTCTCACTGCTTCTGCGTTGGCCCATTCTCTTGCTCAAACTGAAGATGCATGCCCTTTACATCAACCCTTCTCTCTTGCTTTTTTCTTAGGAACAACTTCTGTCACTCCAGTCTCATGGGTCTCTTTAGGTCGTCTTGTTGGGTAGGGACTGAATTGAGATGGCTTCTTCTTAGGTGGGACCAATCATCGTGCCTCTCCATTGCCTATTAAGGACTTTGGTCTTGGTTGTCACATCCTATACACTGCAACTATGGGATCACATCTCTAACCATTCCTCCAATGCTTTCTTCCACTCGTCTATTGCATTCCCCAGTTCAACACTAAGATTGTCAACTTTTTTCTTCTTTCCTTTACTATTTGTGCTCCAAAGTTCTCAATTCTCACCTCTTCATTCACTATCTCAAATAATGTTTCCACCACTTACTTCTTTGCTTCAATTGTTCATCTCTATTGTTGTCCCTTCTTGCATATTTGGTTCAGTTTTTTGGTCTTGGCTTCCATAAAATTGATCTCTCTTTCCTCCACTAGTTGATGCCTACTTTTTCCACCTGTCCTTCCTTGTCATCTTCTCACCTTCACTCTCTTCTCAACGTCATTGAGATTTGCTATTGTTATCGTCTCCTTGTATGTGGCAAGCCATTCAATTTTATGTTGTAGGTTGTGTTACCAGAATCTAGTAGGCCCTAAGGAGGGAAAGGCTATGGGTCAAAGAGGTAAACTTAGTGATAACAATGGGAGGATGCCCCACAGTCACAACAACTAGTGTCCCCTAGTCTTTATGGACTTTTCATGATGTGAGGAATCCCAATAGATAAAAAAAAATCATCTTTAATTGATGTTCTAGGTACTAGGTGATGAGGTAGGACTTCTTAAGGGAAGCTCAATGTGATAATATGGCACTTCAGAAGGGTTTTAGCTCCCTATAAGAGACCTAGAAGAAACCTGCACGTGATCTAGGGTTTTGTGAATTATCATGGTTAAAGGTACTCCCGAGATAAAGGCAAGGGGAAGAAAGGGCTTCTTATGATTTATTCCAATGAATTCTAAGCTCATACAACCCTTGAAGAAGTCCCCAAGCCAAGGAAATGCAAACCATGGTTTCCCTTCTAAGGCACACCTCAGACGAGGGTTTTTAGGGATGGAAACACAAGAGATGCTTGTGAAACTTTGAGGTCTTGTAGATATGTCCCTAAGCTTGAAGTCTATAATCCGAGTATGCACCCTTTCACTATAGAGAATATCGCTCTATGCCCTAACCTAGCCATCCAAGAATAGAGGATCAAAATTTTGGGAGAAGAAAATATTGAGAAAGAAGGATTTGACCACAAAAAGCAAAATTTTATGTAGGGAAAGCAAAATTTCATCGAGTAGAAACATGCATCACATGTAATGCTATGAGTAACATGTGCAATTGCCAACCAAATAGCTTTTGAAATAAACTTTCAACAATTAGGGCACAATATAGCATTAATCTAGTTGCAACAATTCCATACATTTTACATTTTCAAGAATAAAACTTAGTAAAAAGAGATGGTTGTTTGGTGGAATAAGGAGCGTGCCTTATTTCCACTAGGGTTATGGGGTTAAATCGATGCCTCTCTTGAGTTAGTTGATCAATGATTGTGGATTATGACCGGAGGTAGAACCCCAAAAATTAAATGAGATCACTCCTAATAAAGAACAAGTTTTGAAACCAAGCCCTACAAGAAAGGATTATACTTGGGGAAAATCCTTCAACAAATAGCTCATTTCTGATGCAAAATAAACCGAAGCCCTTAGTGAAAGCACTAGGGAATGTCCCAAAAAGAAGAAACAAACTCTACCATACACCGACAAGAGAGATGTGCAAGTAAAACCCTAGACATACGAGTGACGAAGTTTCCTTTCAAATGGATTGATCTATTTAGTTCTTGTAGTATTCTTTAGTTATCCACATATCGCCTTAGGAAATATGTGTAATCAACAAAGAAAGATAATTCATGATGAACACCAAAGGTTTCATGAAAATGATTCACATTATGGAAAAACAATCTCAACAATTCACAACGATCTGCAAAGGAGGGGGATTTCTCTATTTATATATTGGGATCTCAACGTCTTTCCTCCTTTCGCTTGAAAAAACAAGCGACTTTTCATCCACAATATGCGTTACGATTAACTGAAACTACAAGTTGTTTCATTAGCTTACTTAAATCTCAAAATAGGTGAGACATCCCACCAATTAGAGGTTTGATTTGACAAAAGGAGGTCCGAATTCACCTATGGGTACAAGCTTCCATCAAGACATAGCTTAACATTCCTAGAAAAATTAACTTGAGTGCTTAGGAAGTCAAAATGTCCACTTTGTTTGCACAATGTTGCTTGAATAACGATGTTGGCCTTTCCAACAACTAGTATAATGGGGACAACCTCCCTTTGCTTGGTACAAAGATGATTCAAACCATGGTTTTAGGCTCCTTGCTTTATTTTGACTCGAAATGTCCCTTGGATTGCTTGGAGACCTAAATGGCCTTCTATTTTGCCTCAACATTCCTCCAAATTGACCTTTACATGATCCAATGGGTAGAATGGGTGTAGAAAGGGTGGATGACACTCATTGTCGAGGTCCATTTGCCTCCTTTTATTTTAATATAATCATCTTTGGGTGGAATTTCCCAAAACGGTTTTTGGGTTCTTTGGAATGCATATGCCTAAGCCTCCCTGCAAAATTTGAGGCTTAGAGCACATCCGATGCTACCCCAAATCAACATAGTTGCCATATAATTCTAAGCCGATGGGGGCACACTGGTCCAAACACATCATCTCGTGAATAATATAGGGCAATGAGCACTTCTGAAGGTGTTGTGGGTGCCTATGTCATGGAATGATGCTCTACACATGATGGGAGTCCCATGACTCTCAATGCTTCACCCAAGAGTGTCAATATGATCCTATTGTGGACATGGGCCCTACTTAAATTTCCCAACCCATGATGAAACCACCTACCAATTACATATAATATCCAATGCACATCCTCACAATTAGGTACAATAATTTATTGGTACATCTAAGTGAACCAATCTTTTTTATCAAGGGCACATTGAGACTTCATAGTGGGATTCCTTTCCAAATTTAGTGTTACCTCCCTAGGTAGGAGTTGGTAATAAATAACCCTATTAAGTGTTTGCATTCCCTAAGGGGAAAAGCAGGTCCCTGGTACATTCTTTAATTGATAGATGTCATGTGAATGATGATGAATGGATGGGGACATGGGGGTACCGAGGCGAACTGCCATGGGTTCAAGGATGTCAATGATGCTTATTTGGGTGTATAGGTGTAGGAGGGAGCAACCATGGATACATGAGTTACCTTATCATTTGTTTTGCGACCCTTATTTATGTTCCTTTTGCCTTTTTTTGATTATTCTTTGTATTAATGGTCGCGGCTCCAAGAAATGAGAGCATGTTCTGTAGATATAAGCAGTTATTACCCCCTTAAGGTGGGGCAGTTCATCGCCCACCAAGGGTTGGGACGTGCTTGGGTTCCTCAATGATTTGGGGGCACTCATAGTGCCCTTGGAACTAGGGTGATGGCCATAATAAGGAGTAGATCTCATGCTCAGTTTTTGCCCATGTGCTATATAAATGTCTCGACCATCTTTTGCATTATATATTGTTCTTTTTCTTTTGTTTCTTGCTTGTTGCCATGATAATATTTTAACATTATTTTAATGACATCAACCTCCGAGGAAACATTTCCAGGACCGACCCAGACATGTGGACAAGGGGAGGGGGTGTGTTAACGCCTTGTGGACCCAAAGAAGGAATCTGAATGTAATGTGTGGAGGGGAGTGAAAAATGTGGATGGGGAAAATGAGACCACACTACCAAATTCAAGGATTCCCAAGTAGTACCCTTCTAATAGCCACAGGGAAATAGGGGAGATCCCACGAGACTAGGATTGAGGATTAAGCCCCCCATCCTCCCCCTATTTGAGGTGAGGGAACAAAACTATGGTCAAAGTTATTCCTTTTTTCCAAGTCACTCAATAATCCATACCTAGGATGCCCAAGGAAAAACAAGCATAAGCACCCGATTTCACAATGAAAAACATAGTTTTTGGGTAGGATAACCCACCTTCAAACCTATGTTATCGAAAGATGGGTGGTGGGACATATCACTGATGCAGGGAGCAGAGATCAAATGGCTCAATGTATCAACTACATTGGTGGTTTTCAGGGGCTACATGTTGTTGTGTGAGGAGATATCTAGGAGAATTTTTTCTCCAATGGGGTCAGACACTTTTGATGGGTAAAATGCTTTTTTTGCACTAAGATTACCACACTCACATCTTTTGCATGTCTCAAAAATCTCCTACATCATCAACTACCATCAAGCACAAATATTGAGAAAAAAGGATTTGATCATGAAAAGCAAAATTTTATATAGGAAAAGCAAAATTTCATCGCATGTTATGAGTAGCATGTGCAATTGCCCACCAAATAGCTTTTGAAATAAATTTTCAACAATTAGGGCATAATATAGCGTTAATCTAGTTGCAACAATTTTAGACATTATACATTTTTCAAGAATTAAACTTCAACAAGTGGCACTTACAAGATGACAGTATGATATATCCATTCACAAATCAAGAGATAGCTCCAAGAAAATCGAATTTCAGCTCCAAATATCGAAATGCATCCATGGCATTTAGTAGCTAATCCAAGGAAAAATTTTGATTTGCCAAGAACGCCAAATTCCCAAGTGTGTTGATGATCCAATATAAATGAAGTTTTGTTTTATTTATATGAGACCTAGTAGGTCGAATTATTATCTCAAGGACCCTAACATTATAAAAATGTTCAAAATACAAGCCTTGGTCACAAGCCAACCAAGTAGCGTTAACAAATTATGAGATAAACATCCAACTTCTAGCCACATTGATGACATCATGCTGAAGTAGGGTCAGTGGAGGGCCACGTTGAGTCCTCTTGGTGCTAACGTGTGTGATAGGGCTCCATAAATCACGAACAAGGGGATGGCTCCTTACTCTCCATACAAGTCATCATTTGGGGCCGCAAATTGATTTTGGGGCACAAAAATTGGTCTCATGGGTCTCTTGATGATATAATAGCCTGTGATGCTCCAATACTAATGGCTATGACAATGGTCCTCGTTAGTTTTTGGTAGCATTGAAAGTTCTCTAGCCTTGAAAATTGGTGGAGAGGCTAAGGCACATGAGTTCTAAAGAACCCAGAAACCGTTTGGTGAAATTCCAGCCAGATTGTATTTTATTAAAATAATTAATATTTTTAATGGAATTCCTAAGTCTAAACTTACAGAAATTAAAATATTAATGAGTATTAATCAAAATATGGGTGAGAATGATCTAGAAGGTAAGAAATTAAAATATTAATCAGAATATGGGTGAGAATGATCTAGAAGGCGGATCAAGGCATATTCTAATCTCAGCCGTTGATTAGAGACTTAATATCGGCCGTTGAAGACTCAACAAGAAAAGTATAAAATGGAGGCTTGGGGCTCATTTGGAAAGACACACAGAGAGATTGCGGAAATTGATTTTATGAGGTGAGAAGTTCTGAGGAGGAGAATCGATGGGGGAGATCTTGCAGTTGAGGGGCAGAGAGATTCTGAAAGGAGTTTTTGGAGAATACTGACAGAGAGGCGGAGAGAGCTTGCAGAGAGGCAGCGTAGTCGCCGAGAGAGCTGATGCAGAAACACTGCCTATGAAGCAGAATCCAGAACTGTCGGAATAGTCAAAACTGCGGGAACTGCCAGAACAGCCAGGAGAGCTGACGTAGAGGGCAAAGAAGGTGAAGCAGGGCCTACGTAGGGCTAGCGTAGAAATAGACGGGGTTAGCCAGTCTTGTGCCAGATTAACCGGAATTCTGTCGGGTAAAGTGAGGTAAAACTCACTCTGATTTTCCGCTTGTATTTTTCTCTGTAAAGGATTGCTAGATGAGCATCCTAGATTTGTATTCAGATATTTCTCCTGCATAATAATAAACCCTTAGAGCTGCTGCACCGGTTTTCCATCATTGGGTTTTTCCGGGCTCTTGTGTCCAAAAATAAGTGTGTCCTATGTATCTTTTTCTATGCTCTGTTCTTTGTTTCATGAGATCAATTATTTAATTAATGTAGGCTGCAGAAATAATTTGCTTCAGTATTCGAAAGAATAACTTGATGAACGTAATTTAAAAATCAAGTAGGTGAGGAAGATTCAATTTTGTTACAGTAGAAGTTCCTAGAGTCTAGGAATTTTCACATGGTATGAGAGCGTTGATTTTGAAACAGGAAGAGCAGATCAAGTGCTAAGCAGTGAGGCCGAAAGCTGCACTTGGCAGCAATTTGAATCCCCTTGAAGGGATTGCGCAGTCCTTGCCGGGAAGCAGATCCAAGGAAATCTCTCTTTGAGTGAGACAATAGAGAGGTACGATTTCTAGTTCGTGAGTTTGCAGAGGAAGAGGGAGTGACATAGAGCCTCAGCGCAGTGCTTGAAGGGCACAGTTTTTGCCGGGGCAAAAATCGCTGGAAAAGAACGAAGACACATAGAAAGGGAATTTTCTCCTCAGAGAACGTTCTACTAGAAAGTTCAAATTCCTCACTTGCTGAGTAGTTGAGCAGTGCTAAGTAGTGACTAGAGGAGTCAGTTCAAAAATTAGGTGAGATGGCATCGCATGGGCTCAGAGATCAGGATAGGTTGGAAGGAGCTTCCAACTATGTCGTATGGAAGACCAGAATCTTAGCTGTTCTCGAGGAATATGATCTCGAGGCCTACGTCAATAGTGTTGTGGTTGTTCCTGTTGACAACGATCAAAAGAAGAAGTATAAGGCCGAGCAGGGGAAGGCAAAGAGGCTCATTCTCGATGGAGTTCAAGATCATGTGGTCTCACACTTGCAAGGCAAGGATACAACCCAAGAGATGTGGGAAGCCTTGTCTTTTCTATATGAAGGCTCTTTTGAACAGCGGAAGATGTATTTATAGCAGAAGTTGCAGCGGACTTTGATGTAGAAAGGAGAAGGGGTGAACCTCTATCTTCAATGTCTTCAGGACATTAGAAACCAGCTCGCTACAGTGGGGTCCACTCCTCAACCAACCGCGATGGTGAGTATGGCCCTGAATGGAGTCTCGGATGAATGGCAAGTTTTTGTCCAAGCATTTTGGGCAGGTAGAGCTGACGCAGAAAAGTTTCCTGTCACGCAATCGGAACAGTCGAAACTGTTGGGAACTGCCAAAACTGCCGGAATAGCCGGGAGAGCTAACACAGAGGCAACGTATTAGCCGGGAGAGTTGATGCAGAAAAGTTGTCTGTCACGCAGAATTCATAAATGCCGAAATTGTCGAAACAGCCAGAACTGTTGGAACTGCCAAAACAACAGTGAGAGTTGACGTAGAGGGTAGAGAAGGTGATGCAGGGCTTACGTAGGGACAACGCAGAAATAGCTAGGGTTAGCCAGTCTTGTGCTGGATCAGCCAGAATTTTGCTAAATGAAGTGAGATAAAACTCACTCAGATTTTCCTCCATTATTTTTCTCTGTAAAGGATTGGTAGATCATCATCCTAGATTTGTATTCAGATATTTCCCTTGCATAATAATAAACCCTCAGAGCTGCTGCACCAATTTTCCCGCATTGGGTTTTTCCGGGCACTATTGTGTCTAAAAATAAGTGTCCTATGTATCTTGCTCTTTGCTCTGTTTAATGTTTCATGAGATCAAATATTTAATTACTGTAGGCTGCAGAAGTAATTTGTTTCAGTATTCAGAAGAAAAACTTGATGAATGTAATTTAAAAATCATGTAGGTGAAGTAGATTCAGATTTGCTATAGTAGGGGTTCCTAGAGTCTAGGAATTTTCACAGTCCTTTCCCTCCCATGTCACAAGGGAGGAGACAAACCACCTTTGGGCTTGGATTAACTACCATATAATGCTAAGCCGATCGGGGCACATGTCCTTGATACATCCTTTAATTGATAGGTGTCATGTGAGTGATGATGAATGGATGGGGACATGGGGGTACCAAGGCCAAATGCCATGGGTTCAAGGATGGCAATGATGATTATTTGGGTGTATAGATGTAGGAGGGAGCAATCGTGGATACATGAGTTACCCTATCGTTTGTTTTGCCACCCTTCTTTATGTTCCTTTTGCCTTTTCTTGATATTTCTTTGTATTATTGGTCGCGGCTCGAGGAAATGAGAGCCTATTGTGTAAGATATAATAGTTACCTATTGTGTAAGATATAATAGTTATTACCCCCTTAAGGTGGGGCAGTTCATCACTCACTAGGGATTGGGACATGCACGAGTTCCTCAATGATTTGGGGGTACTCATAGTGCCCTCGAAACTAGGGTGATGGCCATAATAAGCGGTATATCTCATGCTCATATTTTGTCCATGTGCTATATTAAATGTCCTGACCATCTTTTTTTTATAATTTTTTTTTTATATATTTTTAAATTTTTTCTTGCTTGTGTCCATGATAATATTTAAACATTCTTTTAACTACATCAATATCCGATGAAACATTTACATGCCTGACCCATACATGTGGACAAGGGGAGGGGGTGTGGCAACGCCTTGTGAACCTAGAGAAGGAATATGAATAAATAGGGGTTGTGATGTGTGGAGGGGAGTGGAAAACGTGGATAGGAAAACAGGATCACACTACCAAATTCAGGGTTTCCCAAGTAGTGCCCTTCCCAAAGCCATAGGGCAATAGTGGAGATCCCACGAGACTAGGATTGAGGATTAAACCCCCTCCTCCCCCCATTTGAGGAGAGGGAACAAAACTACGGTTAAAGCCATTCTATTTTAACAAGTTACTCAATAATCCATACCCAGGATGCCCAAGGAAAAACAAGCATAAGCACCCGATTTCCCACCTTCAAACCTATGTTCTCGAAACATGGGCAATGGGGCATATGGCTGATGCAGGGAGCAAAGGTCAAATGGCTCAATCCCTAGACATCCCTTAGCAAGTGACAATGCTTCCTTTCAAATGGGTTGATCTAGTTAGTTTTTATAGTATGCTTTAGTTATCCACAAATCCCCTTAAGAAATATGTGAAATCAACCAAGAAATATAATTCATGATGAACACCAAAGATTTCATGAAAATGTTTCACATTATGGAAAGCCGATTTCAACAATTCACAATGATCTGCAAACGTGGGAGATTTCTCTATTTATAGGTTAGGATGTCAACATCTTTCCTCCTTTTGATTGAAAAAACAAGTGAATTTTCTTCCACAATACGCTTGACAATTAAGTCAAACTACAAGTTATTTCATTACATTACCTAAAACTAAAAATAGGTGAGACATCCCACCAATTAGAGGTTAGATTTGTCAAAAGGAGGTCTAAATTGACCTAAGGGTACAACGTTTCATCAAGAATAGCTTGACATTGCTTGAAAAATTAACTTGAGTGCTTAGGAAGTAAAAAATTCCACTTTGTTTGCAAAATCTTGCTTGAATGAGGACATTGTCCTTTCCAACGACTAGTATAATGTGGACAACTTCCCTCTGCTTGGTGCAAAGATGATTCAAACCATGCTTTTAGGATCCTTGCTTGATTTTCCCTTAGTCTATGATGTTTCCTTGACTTGCTTTTACATCTTGCTTACTCAAGACATTTTCCATGTTACCTCTTTTAACCTCATGCTTACACTAGGGGAAGTCACCTCGTTTTGAAGGTACCTTAAAGATGCAAATGGGTTAGTCTATGATGCGTCCTTGACTTTCTTTTACATCTTGCTTACTCAACACATTTTCCATGTGACCTCTTTTAACCTCATGCCTGCACCAAGGGAAGACGCCTCGTTTTGAAGGTACCTTAAAGATGCAAATGGGACATTAAAGGGGGCGTTAAGAGTGCCTTGACTTGGATTTGATTACCCTTAACTTGGAGGTTGCAAGATGTCTTTCCATTGCCTTGGAGGATGTGGGTCACTGAATTAGGGAGCTCAAATGCATCACAAACTTTGAGACTTCCATGAAGAATGATGGTCATAGCCAAAGGGGTGTGCATAGATATGGATATGGTTGATTTGGGGAACAAAGATTGCATTGAGATAATGGGAAAGTGAGGGGAAAAGCACAATAAGTGATCACCTTTATAGGGCTACTCTACAAGTGCTCCCATAAATCATCAGCCATAGTAGATCCACCTCATGATGTTCGCATATCATCGTGTTCTGCTACTATTTTTCTCTTTTTTTGACCCATCAAATGCTGAATGAAATCCTTTCCTTCTAGTAGTAACCTTTCTCTAGTGGCTTTTGGATTAGACTAGCCTCATAAGGTTTCCATAATTAATATGCTCTTCGAAGTTGAGTGATGCTCTGTTTTTGGGAGGGACCATTGTGAGAGAAACCTAGGCCTTATGTGGTGAGGGTTTCTCAAAAAATAATAGTACCCCCATTCATACTTTTAATAATGAACCCTTTTTCCTATATCCTCTCTCTCTCTGTTTTTTTTGCTTGCCCATTTCCTTGGCTACATCACCACTAATGGGTCTCTCTAAGTCATCTTCTCAGGCAGGGCCCGACTTGAGATGGCTTCTTATTAGATAGGACCAACCACCGTGCCTCTCCATTGCCTATTAAGTTATTTGGGCTTGGTTGTCGCATCCTATAGACTGCAACTATGGGACCACATATCTAACCAATGCTCCAATGTTTTCTTCCACTCGTATATTGCATCCCCTAGTTCAACACTAAAATTGTCAACTTTTTGTTCTTTCCTTCACTATTTGTGCTCTAGAGTTCTCAATTCTCACCTCTTTCCTTTGGTATCTCAAATAATATTGTAACCTCTTACTTCTTGGCTTCAGTTGTACATCTCTATTGTTGTCCCCACTTGCGTATTTGGTTCATTTTTTGGTCTTGGCTTCAGTAGATTTGATCTATCTTTCCTCCACTAGTTGATCCCTACCTTTGTAAGTTGTCCTTCCTTGTCCTCTTCTCGCCTTCACTCACTTCTCAACCTCATTGAGATTTGATATTGTTATAGTCTCCTTGTATGTGGCAAGCCATTTACTTTTATGTTTTAGGCTATGTTAGCAGAATCTAGCAGGCCCTAAGGGGGGAAAGGCTATGGTTCAAAGAGGTAAACTAAGTGATAACAATGGGACGACGTCCCACAGTCACAACAACCAGTGTCCCTTGCTCTTTTTTGATTTTTCATGATGTGAGGAGTCCCAGTAGATAAACATTCATCTTTAATTGATGTTCTAGGGTTTGAGGTACTACGTGATTAGCTAGGGATTCTTAAGGGAACCTCATTGTGATAATATGGCACTTCGAAAGGGTTTTAGCTCCCTATAAGAAACCTAGAAGAAACTTGCACGTAATCTAGGGTTTTCTGAATTTTCGTGGTTAAAGGTACTGCTGAGATCAAGGCAAGGGGAAGAAAGGGATTCTTATGATTTATTGCAATGAATACTAAGCTCATACAACCCTCGAAGGAATTGCAAACTAGGGTTTCCCTTCTATGGCACACCTCGGGCAAGGGTTTTTATGGATGAAAATACAAGAGATGCTTGTGAAACTTTGAGGTCTTATAACTAAGTCCCTATGCTTGAAGCCTATGATCCCAATATCCACCCTTTCATTCTCTAGAGAATATCGCTTTATTCCCTAACATAGCCGTCCAATAATAGAGGGTTGGAACTTTGGGAGGAAAAAATATTGAGAAAGAAGGATTTGATCACGAAAAGAAAAATTTTATGTAAGAAAAGCAAGATTTCATTGACTAGAAACATGCATCAGATGTCATGCTATGAGTAACATGTGCAATTTCTAACCAAATAGCTTTTGAAATAAATTTTCAACAATTAGGGCACAATATAACATTAATCAAGTTGCAACAATTACATACATTATACGTTTTTCAAGAATAAAACTTCAACAAGAGGCACTTGCAAGATGACAATATGATATATCCATCCACAAATCAAGAGATAGCTACAAAGAAAATCGAATTTCAGCTCCAAATATCGAAATGCATCCATGGCATTTAGTAGCTAATGCAAAGAAAATGTTCAAATTTGCCAATAATCCCAAAAGGATTCTTAAGTGTGTTCATGATCCAATATAAATGAAGTTGATTTTTATTTATATGAGACCTAGTAGGTTAAATTATTATCTCAAGGACCCTAACATTATAAAAATGTGCAACTACAAGCCTTGGTCACAAGCCGCCCTAGTAGCTTTTACAAACTATGAGATAACCATCCAACTGCTGCATTGATGACATCATGCTGAAGTAGGGTCGTTGGAGCGCCACATTGAGTCCCCTTGGTGCCAACGTGTGTGAGAGGGCTTCATAAATCATGAACAAGGGGATGGCTCCTTATTCTCCATACAAGTCATGATGTGGGGCCCCAAATTGATTTTGGGGCAAGAAAATTGGTCTCATTGGTCTCTTGATGATAGAATAGCCTATGATGCTCCAATACATGGGTCTCTTGATGATAGAATAGCCTGTGATGCTCCAATACTAAGGGCTCTGACAATGGTCCTTTCCCTCCCATGTCTTAAGCGAGGAGACAAACCATCTCTGGGCTTTGGATTAGCTGCCTTATAATGCTAAGCTGATCGGGGCACACTGGTCCAAGCACATCATCTCGTGAATAATGTAGGGCAATGATCAGAATGCTGAAGGTGTTGAGGGTGCCCATGCCATTGAATGATGCTCTACACATGATGGGAGTCCCATCACTCTCAATGCTTCACCCAGGTGTGTCAATATGATCCTATTGTGGGCATGGGCCCTACTTAAGTTTCCCAACCCATGATGAGGTACTAGGTGATGAGGTAGGAGTTCTTAAGTGTTGATTTGGGGTAGCATAAGATGTGCTCTAGCCACGAAATTTGGTGGAGAGGTTGGGGCACATGAGATTTCCAATACCTAGAAAGGGTTTGGGCAGATTCTAAACAGTTCAAGAGATATTAAAATAATTAGTATTTTTAATGGAGCCCCTATGTCTAAACTTAGAGAGAATAAAATATTAATGTGTATTAATATGAAATTGTGTTAGAATGGTCCAACAGACATGGATCAAGCCAGATCTAATCTAAGCCATTGATTAGGGACTTAATCTCGGTCGTTGATATGTCAACAGGAAAAGTATAAGAGGAGGCTTCAAGGTCACTTGGAGAATACACCAAAGTGATCATTCATTCTATTCTCTAGAGCAGGGTTTGCTAAGAAAGATAGAATTAGTGATCGGGAGATGCAGCTGAGGGGCATTTGAGTATAGAGAGACAGAGAGGCAGAGATAGTGCCCGGAGAGCAGCGCAGTAGCCAAGGAGAGTGACACAGAGCTAGCCAGGGCTCACGCATGGCCATGCAGAGGAAACTAGGAGCTGCACAGAGCCTCAAAGGGGCCAGCATTGTTGACGCAGAGGGCTAGAGCGTTGACGTAGGGCCTCCCAAGGCTGACGCAGATCCATCCGGGGTGATGCAGGGCCAACGTGAGGCAAAGAGGGGCTGACGCAGTCCAGAGAGAGGCTAACACTGGGGTTTCTGGGGTAGATTGGTGTTGAGTAGTTGCCGAAAGGATTATCCGGGGTTTCAGCCAGGAGATTTGTCAGAAATTGAGAGGTATTACTGCCAAGGAAATTCTCTGTTGGGTAGGCCATTTTCGGCACCCAGATTGTACTTTGATATTGCTTAATAAGAAAACCCTCAGATCGCTGCATCGGTTTTCCCACATTGGGTTTTTCCGGGGACATTAGTCCAAAAATAATGGTGTCATATGGTGTGTTTGTTTCTGTTACTTTTAGTTGATGATCTGTAATATGTTGTGCATGCACTAGTGTTTATTTTCACTATTTACATTGTAAATCACTTGTTAAGGAAAATAACAAGTAGGTAGCAATAAATAAGATAAAGTGCATGGAGGGTTTCTAACTAAGTAAAATTAGAAATTTCAACATTAACGAAAGCTCAATATGATAATATGGCACTTCAGAAGGGTTTTAGCTCCCTATAAGAGACCTAGAAGAAACTTGAACGTGATCTAGGGTTTTGTGAATTATCGTGGTTAAAGTTACACCCGAGATCAAGGCAAGGGGAAGAAAGGGCTTCTTATGATTTATTCCAATGAATAATAAGCTCATACAACCCTCGAAGAAGTACCTAGGCCAAGAAAAGGCAAACTAGGGTTTCCCTTGTAAGGCACACCTCGGGCAAGGATTTTTATGGATGAAAACACAAGAGATGCTTGTGATACTTTGAGGTCTTGTAGCTAAGTCCCTAAGCTTGAAGTCTATGATCCCAGTATCCACCCTTTCACTCTCTAGAGAATATCGCTCTATGCCCTAACCTAGCCGTTGAAGAATAGAAGATCAAAACTTTGGGAGAAGAAAATATTGAGAAAAAAGGATTTGATCATGAAAAGCAAAATTTTATGTAGGGAAAGAGAAATTTCATCAACTAGAAACATGCATCACATGTCATGCTATGAGTAACATGTGCAATTGCCAACCAAATAGATTTTGAAATAAATTTTCAACAATTAGGGCACAATATAGCGTTAATCTAGTTGCAACAATTCCATACATTATACATTTTTCAAGAATAAAACTTCAACAAGGGGCACTTACAAGATGACGATATGGTATATCCATCCACAAATCAAGAGATAGCTCCAAAGAAAATCAAATTTTTACTCCAAATATATAAATGCATCCATGGCATTTAGTAGCTAATCCAAAGAAAAAGTTTGGATTTGCCAAGAATGCCAAAATTCCCAAGTGTGTTGATGATCCAGTATAAATGAAGTTGAGTTTTATTTATATGGGACCTAGTAGGTCGAATTATTATCTCAAGGACCCTAACATTATAAGAATGTGCAAAATACAGACCTTGGTCACAAGCCGACCAAGTAGCTTTTACAAATCACGAGATAACCATCCAACTGCTAGCCGCCTCGATGACATCATGTTGAAGTAGGGTTGTTGGAGTGCCACATTGAGTCCTCTTGGTGCCAACGTATGTGAGAGGGCTCCATAAATCATGAACAAGGGGATGGCTCCTTACTCTCCATACAAGTCATCATGTGGGGCCACAAATTGTTTTTGGGGGCACGAAAATTGGTCTAATGGGTCTCTTGATGATAAAATAGTTTGTGATGCTCCAATACTAGGGGATCTGACAATGTTCATTTCCCTCCCATGTCTCAAGGGAGGAGACAAACCACCCCTAGGCCTTGTATTAGCTGCCATATAATGCTAAGCCGATCGGGGCACACTGGTGCAAGCGCATCATCTCGTGAATGCTATAGGTCAATGAGCAGACTGTTGAAGGTGTTGAGGGTGCCCATGTCATCGAATGATGCTCTACACATGATGGGAGTCCCATGACTCTCAATGCTTCATCCAGGAGTGTCAATATGATCCTATTATGGACATGGGCCCTACTTAAGTTGTCCAACCCATGATGAAACCACCTACCAATTACATATAATATCCTATGGACATCCTCGCAATTAGGTACAATAATTCATTGGTACATCTAAGTGAACCAATTTTTTTTATCAAGGGCACATTGAGACTTCATCGTGGGATTCCTTTCCAAATTTAGTGTTACCTCCCTAGGTAGGAGTTGGTAGAAAACAACCCTATTAGGTGTTCGCAGTCCCTAAGGGGAAAGACAAGGCCCTGGTACATCCTTTAATTGATAGTTGTGATGTGAATGATGATGAATTGATGTGGACATGGGGGTACCAAGGCCAAATGACATGGGTTCAAGGATGGAAATGATGATTATTTGGGTGTATAGATGTAGGAGGGAGCAATCATGGATACATGAGTTACCATATTGTTTGTTTTGCTACCCTTCTTCGTTGATTTGTGGTAGCATCGAATGTGCTCTAAGCCTTGAATTTTGCAGGGAGGCTTGGGCAAAGGTATTACAAAGAACCCAGAAAGCGTTTTGGGAAATTCCACCCATAAGTGATTTTATTAAAATAATTAATATTTTTAATCAGGGTCATAAGTCTAAACTTAGGAACATTAAAATATTAACGGGTATTATTCTAATCAGGGTGGAACTTCTAGAAAAAGCCACGGATCAAGCCAAAACGATCCGAGCCTTTGATTAAGTTGTAATCTAGGCCGTTGGTTGTCCAATAGGAAGATACAAGAAGGGGCTTGAGGGTCATTTGGAAAACACACAGAGAGATTGAGAAAATTGATTTTTTGAAGTAAGAAGTTATGAGGAGGAAAATCGATTGAGGAGATCTTGCAGCAGAGGAGCAGTGAGAATCTGGGAGAAGAAATTTCCGGAGAGTATGAGGGAGAGAGAGGACAGAAAGACATCCAAAGGAAGGTTGATTTTGGCCTATGCAGTGCTGACGTAGAGGCAGCGCAATCATTGAGGGGAAGTCGAGTTCATGCTGAGGGAAGGCGAAGTTCAGTTGCTGGAAGTCGGGATGTGAGTCTGGGAGGCAGAAAGTCAATTTCTCAGCGAGAAGAGGACCCAGAGGAGAGGCAGCGTAATACTGAGGAGGGGTGACACAGAAGCTGCTCAAGGTGACACAGTTCTGCGCAGTGGCCACGAAGAGAGTGACGTAGAGCCTCCAAAGCAGCGAGATCAGTCATTGATTCTCCAGTGATGGGGTGAGATCATTTCACCAGTCTTTTGTTTAGTATTCTCTGTGTATCGGATTTCTAGTTGAGCATCCGAGAATTGTACTAAGAATTTCTCCTACATAATAATAAACCCTCAGAGTTGCTGCACCAGTTTTCCCGTATTGGGTTTTTTCAGGGACTATTTGTCCAAAAATAACTGTGTCCTATGTGTTGTATTTTTCTTTCTTGCTTAGTATTTTGTTTCTGCATATATGTAAATTAATTGAAGGCTACAATTGTATTTGCTTCGAAATTTACCATAGAAGACAGTAAATAACTTGCATGATTTAATCAAGTAGGAGAAGTAACATCAGTTTGCTGCAGTAGGCATTTTTAGGAATTTTCACATTCTTTATGTTCCTTTTGCCTTTTCTTGATTTTTCTTTGTATTGTTGGTCGCGGCTCCAGGAAATGAGAGCATGTTGTGTAAGATATAAGCAGTTTTTACCCCCTTAAGGTGGCGTAGTTCATCGCTCACCAGGGGTTGGGACGTGCATGGGTTCCTCAATGATTTGGGGGCACTCATAGCGCCCTCAGAACCAGGGATGATGGCCATAATAAGGGGTAGATCTCATGCACAAATTTTGCCCAAGTGTTATATTGAATGTCTCGACCATATCTTGCATTTTATAATTGGGTTTTTCTTTTGTTTCTTGCTTGTGGCCATAATAATATTTTAACATTCTTTTAACTACATCAATCTTTGAGGAAACATTTCTATGCTCGACCATGACATGTGGTCAATGGGAGAGGGTGTGCTAATGCCTTGTGGACCCAAAGAAGGAACATGAATAAATAGGGGTTGTAATGCATGGAGGGGAGTGAAAATGTGGATTAGGGGTTGTAATGTGTGGAGGGTGTGAAAATTTATGAATCTAGGACATCAGAAACCCCTACTGTATTTTCTGGTTTACTATCTTGTACTTGTTCTTTGCATTAACAAGTTATTTAAATACATAAATATCGAAGCAAACACAAATGCAACCTTCACAAATATACAGATCAACAACTGAAATAAACTGAGACAACACAAGGGACACTGTTATTTTTGGACAATTGTCCCCAGAAAAACCCAATGCGAGAAAACTGATGCAACTTATATGAGGGTTTTATTATTATATAGATTCTGAATACAACTAGGGTGCCAGAAATGGATCGACCTTGAGAGAATATCCTTGGTAGCAATACCTCTATTTGGAGACAGATATTTTGACTGATCAGCAACCAGATGAACAATCCCACAGTGACTCCGACTGTTCCTTGTGTTGGACAGCGAAAGCTGCTCCACACACTCCTCTAGAACTGTGTCACCCTCTTCAAAACTGCATCACCCTCTCTGGCTCTGTGTCAGCCAATCAGCTCTTAGTCTGTCCCACCGAATTCACTCAGTGCAGCCTCTGAAGCTCACTGCGTGCTCTGCGTTAGCCTCTACGGCCTTTGCGTTAGCTTCTTTGGCCCTCTGCGTCCTCTGCACTGGCCTCCTTAGCCTTTGCGTCAACCCTTGCTGCCTCTTCGTCAGCCCTCCTAGGCTCTGCGTTGCCTCTTCCGACACTTTGCTGCCTCTTTGATATGTATCCTTCAACATTGGATTGAAATCCTCTTGTTGAACTGCCCCTCACTGCAATTGATCACTCACTCGATTTCCTTAGCAAACCCAACCCCAGAAAATCGAATTCTTGATCTCTCTTGGTGTGTCTCCAATTGACCCTCAAGCCTCCTCCTATACTTTTCCCGTTGGTGATTCAACGACTGAGATTAAGTCCCTAATCAGCGGCTAAGATTCGGCTAAGAGTAGATCTGGCTTGATCCTCGTTATTTAGAACTTTCTCACCCATTTTATATTAATACACATTAATGTTTTAATTTTCCTAAGTTTAGACTTAGGGTCTCATTAAAAATATTAATTATTTTTATATCTCTCATCCGGGTGGAATGTGGAATTTGTCCAAACGATTTATGGGTCTTGGAGATCTCATGTGCCTTAGCCTCTCCCCCAAATTTCAATGCTAGAGCACATCTGATGCTACCAAAAATCTACCATACAATATTCCACAAACTGGACGGTTACACAAACTGAATCCTTCCGACTAGAAGTACGCCTAAATAATCTCAAGACAAAATCTAACTTAGCTACAAAAAATTTACCAACAACTACTGAACTTCAAGAATGGGAGCCGAGTACCCACCAGATATGATCAAGTTGTTGGAGAGGATGGTCAAGCTGTTGGAGAGGATGGTCAAGCTTGGTTTTAGGATCTATCTTGAATCTTCCCTCTAAAGTACCTCAAAAAACTCTCCAAAAAATAGAATTGCAGACAACTTGCTATGACTAGCTTCGGTCTTGCGGTTCTACGACTTCGGACTGTAACAACTTATAGAAAACCCTCCGTTTGGCCTCAAGCAAGGTTTAGAATTGCTTAAAAGACCTTTGTTTATGTTTAGAAAATTGCGGATTGTCACAGGAGGGTTTCCCTTTGTCTAACCCAGGATAATCTTGCACAATTTCAGCCACAAAGTGTCATCTGTCTGAGTAAATTCAGTGTCTTGACATTTAGAACAGATTCACAAGTGCTTCAAAATATTTTTGGACTGGCTTGCTTTAGATACAATTGACTTTGTTTCTCCATTAGCTAGATGATTCCCTATTTGCCTAAACAACAAAGAAGAAAAGATAAAAGTATTGAATTAAGGCTTCTGTGATCCATATCAAGTTTTTGAGACAAGTTTTCGGCTATAATCACATCAAAATTTATTTGTCGATGTGTTTCAAATCAACAAGTGCGGTTCATTGTGAGGACAAGATGAAGAACTAGATCAAGACAACAAGTTAAATAGAGAGACCAATCATTCAAATGGTTAGATCATTCTTTCTAGCCGTTTGAAGGATCGCTCTCTATTTAACTTGTTGCCTTGATTTGGTTCTTCATCTTTTCCTGACGATGAATCACACTTGCTGGTTCAAAACACGTCGACAAATGAATTTTGATGTGATTATGGCCGAAAACTGGTCTCAAAAACAAGATAAAAGTAGTTTTACTAACGAGGGTGGAATGACCTTTGACCTTTGACTTTCTTTGACTTGAGTTGACTTTATGAAACTTTGACTTGATGTGGGCCCCACATTGATTTCCACATCATCCTTGATCATCTGCTTAATCTCCATGTCAAAATTTGACTTATTTTGACTTTGGAAAATTTTTTAAATTTTTCCAATTATTTATTTTTTTTGAATTTTTTTCTTCATTTTTGCCACTGTCACTGGAAAAATTGCCTTTTGAGGGACTCTGAGTCATTCTTTGACCCCCCAAAGTAGGCTCTAGGAGAATGCTGGGCCTCTGAGGATGAATTTTGATTGGTCATACGCCCCAGGCATCTCCTAATGCCACTTATTTATGCCTTTATACAAAAAATAATTAAAAAATCCCGTTTTGCGGGAAATTTTTAACTATTAAAAAATCCTACCTAGACTTAGCCAAATTCCACGAAACTTTACATGTGATCTAGTATGGTAATATACATCGACCCTAGACACTAGGATGTGTCAGGGGCTGAGTTCAAACCGTCACCTCGGCTTTGGGGTGTGCACGAGTGAAAAAATCCAGAGATTATCCGCCTCTGAAAAAGAAGGGAAAAGAAGGGATAATTCACCGGATAAAAAAAACACTCCAAGGTGTATTCGTTTGCTGATCGAGTCCCACATCCTAGGCCTGTTACAAATTCAAGAACATCATACTAGCATCACTTATTACAATTCCCCGTAGGATGTGGAATCTGGGTACAGAGAAGAAATATGATGAGAAGATAGAAGGAGAGTTAAAAAACTCTGTTGACTGATGACATCTCTGATGGTACAAGTGTCCTCTGGATCATCCTTGGGCATGGAGTCGTCAAATAATCGTCAGGTGCTACTCCAGCAGTCAACAAGACACAAGAATAACTCTCACACTTGATTATTATGAGATTAGGGACAATGTGTCCTCTGGATCATCCTTGGGCATGGAGTCGTCAAATAATCGTCAGGTGCTACTCCAGCAGTCAACAAGACACAAGAATAACTCTCACACTTGATTATTATGAGATTAGGGACAATGTTTTAGAATGGACTCTGGAAGTTCTTTGCCCGCAAATTTTTTATAAGGATGACAAAATTGTTGAATGCATGATACTTTATCCCCCTGATTTTATATGATGTCTACATTTGTTGTCCTTTCTCGAAGTGCATCTTTGCAGTAGGAAGAATTTGGGCTGCCTTTTTCATGCTTGGGTTGGGTGGAAGCTCATCCAAGTACATGAATGCCAAAACATTTTTTTTTATGTAATTTGGATCAATAGATAATCTTCTTAAAAATATAAAAGAAGATACATATTGTGAGACAACACTATCATGATAAGGGATTGATAAACATTGTATGACTCATGTTGGTTCTTCCACTTGTCTAGAAGGGTACTAAAACTGGGTTTTGCATTCAAAGAGGATTCCCAATCAATTTCTCAAGAATGAAAAATCTAATGAATTGTGCATTTCTCTTCATTCATTAAAGGGACAGAGTGCTAGGAGTAACCTAACAAATATCAATACGAATCTACACACTGACACCGATTATTAAAGCAGAATGTGTGACAACAGAAGCCCAACTGGAGAAAGCAAACATCTATTTTGACATTAAGACATTATGTTTTGGCTTTTTCTCATCAAGTAACAACAAAATAAATTATATACCATCTAATGCCTTAATTTTCGTTTTTTTATTATGCATAGTATTACAGTTTATATGATATCATTTATCTTGTAGTATGTGCAGTAATTCTTGTATTAACCTTTAAAGTGTAAGATTGAATTGGGTTAATAGAATGTTAGTCTTAGAGAAAAGCCTCTTTCTGCTTCCATGGTAGTTACATTGACCTTGATTTAGAGGACGTGAAACTTGAGAGGTCAACATATTTGCTTCAAAATAATCAGACCCCCGGTTCAACATTTTGCTTGTATGTTTCCCGAGTCCTCCTGGGTGGCTCTCTAATCACTGACAATAGAAAACAAGGGCATACAGAAGGCCTCATAAGATATGTTCTCCAAGAACCCTCGTTCTTGGATTTATGTAGCCAGATGCTTGATGCATATGATTGGTCTTGGATATACTTTTCTTGTTGAAAATGACATTACCTATGGTAAGACACTGGGTGTAATTATTGTATGTTATGCTTAGAGCCTTTGGTCAATTTTTTTTGTTTAATTAATTTAAATTTTTGTTATAATTTATTAAAATCATGAAATTTAAAAAATGCATATTTATTTTAAATCTTTTAAACAAATTTTTTTGGCCCTTTGATATACCCAAATGACTTTATGTATGTGCTATTATGCACTCACATTGATATATAAACACATGTTGTAGATGCTTTAAGGTCCATCCCCTTATAGCCTGAAGATGTTAATGTCTTATTTCTCCCCAACCAGGTCTTTTATTTCTTTGTTGACTTTTAGTGCTTTAGTAGTTATTGTTTTAATCTATGTTTGAATATTTTTTTTTGTATTTCTTTCACATGGAGTTGTCATTTGAAATGTAAATGTTTAAAATATGAGATGCATTATTTCTTTTTTGTTTATTAAGTAATGTGAGTCTTGGGATGAATGGCATGCCTAACTTTGTGGCTTGAGCAACCATGACCCAGGCGCATCTAAGCTGTCAAAAACTGGGGATCACATCCAGCCTGCACCACACCAGCCCTTAGCATGGCTGGATTTTTGCTGACGAGGTTTTGAATTGGCGATCTTTTCACCACAGGTTGCTTTAACAGAACACCTTGTCGCTGTCTATTCTATGCCCCCTGGGTCATCTGAGATGCATTATTGACAAACAATCTCTGTGAAATTAATTCCCATAATTTGCATGTTTTACTTTATTTTCTTTCCATTTTTGCAATTCAGCATCTGGAATGCATTATATGCATTATTGACAAGCAACCTCTGTGCAAGTAGTTTCTGTAATTTGTATTCGAGGGTGAATATTTTGTTTTCTTGTGGTTTCTTAGAATTTGTTTTACTGAGTTCTAACCTTGCACATCTATGTTTTTCTTTAATTTCAGATTTTATGGGAGGATGATGATACTAGGTCAAAGTGGGCACGGGTCAACTGGTGTTATTATCCAGTGATATCCCACAAGTGGTGCGCTGTCCTACACCATCCGAAAAAGATGAGGTTTGATTTTAGTTGCTTTTTCATTTACATGTTGAAACATGTTGATGCAATATTTTCAAGAAACAATAAAAGTACGGGAGCAATATTTTGAGCTTGTTCCTTCTTCTATTTGCTTTAGGTTTCTTTTACCTGAATGAAGAAGCAATTAACATACCTTTTTTGACAAGGGATTCATCATGGAGTGGCTTTTTTTGTGCTGTAGCTTTTGACATAGAATTCAATTCTCCTTCAAAAAACTTCCTTTTTTTTTTTAATCTTTGTTCTCTGACTAAACACAACACTTTATTTCTTGAAATGTTCAACTTTCAGATTTTTAAATTTATTGTCTCTTTTTTTTGGTGCAGATCAACCTGACATTGTTTACTTATAAGTTGGATATCTATTTATGTTGCTTGAATTCTTAGTGATAGCAATTTTTGCACCTTCCTTTCAAGCTTGCATCTTGGGAGTTTTTAGCTTGATCTGGATATTTTGGTTGGGCTTAATCTGTCATGCTTGGTTGGTTGTGAAAGGATTCATGTTTATCAAGACTTTGTTGGATGTGCTTAAGACTTGTCTTCATATTCTGAATATTGAGCCTTTAAGACTTTGCTTTTTATCCCCATGAAAAATCGTAATTTTATTAATGAAAACAAAATTACATGTTGTAGATGCTTGTAAAGCATTCATCAAGCTAGTCAAGGCTGGTGATCACAGAGCCAATACAAATAAACTATAGAGAAAACAAGTTACCCTTTTCTCCATTTCTTCTTTTCTACTTTCTCCATTCTCTTTGAGATGGAGTGGTTGATACAAGAGCTAGCTGGTTCTCTTCATCCATTTTCGGAATTTCTTTATCTGAGTCTGAGCTTTTTGAGACGTGGTGACGTTTGCATCCTCCCAGTTCCTTAGACTTAGGTCTCCCCTTCGGCGGTGTGGGATTTCTGACGCTTCGTGATTTGTTTCCTCCTTTTCTACGTTGTCATTGTGGATTTTGGACTTCACAACCTTCAAGTATGCAAGGCAACCTGTAACACTTAATACAAAACTTGCAAGACAAATGATTAATGAGCCTTTGAGAGGATATCCAAATAGTTGGATTCCTCTCCCCTAGGCAACAGTGCCCCTTTGGGCTAGGCTACCAAAACAAATAATTTTGCAAGTAAACAAACAAATCATGAACACAAAAGCATATGAATCATTGAAACAATATAAGAATTACCTCCCAAAACTAAGCATGAGTCCACAACCCAAATGACTAGACCTTTGATATTAAACAAATAATTTTGCAAGTAAACAAACAAATCATGAACACAAAAGCATATGAATCATTGAAACAATATAAGAATTACCTCCCAAAACTAAGCATGAGTCCACAACCCAAATGATTAGACCTTTGATATTATTGATTAGATAAAGAGTGTACGTATGGGCAATGTGTCACTAAGCACTATGCTTCAAACCATGCTTAGATTTATACCACAATGGGAGAAAATCCCAAGAAAATCCAATGTAACAAGTGGCAATTGTGGAGATAATCCCAATGACAACAAATTTCACCCTGTGGTTGAGCAAATTTTATTGCAAAATCGAATTCCCTCCATGCGCTAGAGTTGACTACTGCGTGACTCCCCTTAACTGGCAGCACATGTATTGTTGGAACATCGGGAGGCCTATAGAATTATTTAGATTTTCCTTTCATAGTAATTGCTTGTGAAATCTGTTAGCTTCTTTTAATTAAACTTTATTATGATTCTTTCATCAAACAATTACCATAACATGAACATGAAGATCACCTAAATAGAAGAACACAATATATAGGCTCCACGCTAGGGCAAAACTCTTGCAAGGGGAAAACCCAAAAAATTCTCTTGTAGAATTAGATCAAATGAGATATCCAAGACTCATAACCACATAAAACTTCCACCTATAGATGCCAAGTCAAGCCTTCTTTCTTTCCAGCAGATCCATTAGCAAGAGATCAACAATAAGAGATGTACCAAGGCAGATCTTCCACAGACCCTAGCTTAAGAAGAGCTTCTTTCTTTTAGACTTCGGCCCTCCACTTCTTCTCTGTCCTCTCTGTGATATTTTAGACCACACATCATCAAGTGTGTGTGTCCAAATGAGCTCCATCTACCCTCTATTTGTATAGTTTAGAGGGGCTGCGAATAGACACGTCCATTAGGGCAGGGCCGACTTGGCACCTAAAGTGGTTTTTGACCCAAAATTGCATATTTAAAAATTCATTTTCTTTTTCTTTTACAATAGGTCCAAGTAGGACTTTGACTCAAAAACCTAAAAGCATGAAGAACATGCTTGTCTAGAATATAATAATAATAATTTTTCCTTTTCTTTTCTTTTGTCTTTTACATAAAATACATAATGGTACAAATTGTGAAGATTGAACTTAGTTACATTCTCTAACATATATGAGTGAGGATAAGTGCGTATCTTAAAGGAGAAAGGAGATTTTTCTTTTTATTTTCTTTTGTCTTTTACATAAAATACATAATGGTACAAATTGTGAAGACTAAACTTAATTACGTTCTCCAACATATATTTTTCTTTTTATTTTCTTTTGTCTTTTACATAAAATACATAATGGTACAAATTGTGAAGACTAAACTTAATTACGTTCTCCAACATATATGAGTGAGGATAAGCGCGTATCTTAAAGGAGAAAGGAGTTGTTAGAAATGTGTAGCGAAGTGGAGACAAGGGGAAACAAATCCCCATTAAATCAGGTCCAAACTCTATGTAAACATTGTCATGCCACAAGTGTTCTGTGGCTTTTGTGTATGCACCTCAAAATAGACCTTTGTGTTATCCCATATGTATCATATGATAGGTTGTGTGTGGAGTTTAGTGGGGGAAAGTGGGGTACAAGAATTGTCCCATGTGGTAGTGTTGTCCCCCTTTAAATGATAGCACATCTGTGAACCAACTTAAGGCTGATGTTTCTCCTGTTGAGTTGGTAATTTGTGGGCCTCCAAACTAAGCTTTGTGAAAATTTAAACTATGGGCCTCCAAACTAAGCTTTGTGAAAATTTAAACTATTGCAATAACTGGAATTGATTCTTCTAATTGTAAAATTAACTATGCAGTTTATTGCTATGACAACAACGAATTAATAACACTGCAATCTTCACAAATAAAATACTACAGAAAATAAAAGTGTTGGAAATTGAGAAATGCTAGCACATAGACACACATACAAATTTTGACACTTTTATTTTTGGACAAAAGTCCTCGGAAAAACCCAATGTATGAAAATTGGTGCAATAATTGAGATTTTTATTATTAAGCAGCGATGAGAAATTCTAGGTACATCTGGATGCTGAAAATTGACAATCTTGCAGAGAGAATATTGGCAAAAATTTTGTGAGGAAATTTCCTCACCCCAAAAGTAATCTTGGCTCAATAAAGCCATTCAACCTAGATCTCCAACTTCCTGTGTGCAGGCCTGGCATCACCTCCGCACAGGCCTTAACTCGCTAGCTCGGAACTGCCTTGAATCAAGTACTAACTGACTGTCGCTGGTCTGGAAGCCTTTGGCTTTGCCGTCTGGAATTTGTCCCGTCTACTAGCACGTGAAACAACCCTTCCTCTAGCTAAATTGAATTGCCCTCTGGAGGCTGTTGCGCAACCCTTGTGCAACCTCTCTGTGGCTATCTCTACCTCTTTGCAAGCTACTCTTTGGAACTGGATAACTTCCTCAGACTCACTGTCTCTGCCCCTAAACTCTCTGTGGCTATCTCTACCTCTTTGCAAGCTACTCTTTGGAACTGGATAACTTCCTCAGACTCACTGTCTCTGCCCCTATCTGGCTTGAATTCTTCTGGCAAAATGTTGCTCTCTAGAAAATCGAACTTCCCAAGGAAACTCACTCTACAAGTGTGTTTCTCCATCTACCCATCAACCTCTTCTTATAATCTCCAGTTGGGACTCAAATGATTAAGATTAAAACTTGATAAATGGCGGAGATCATCTCCAAGTCGATCTGTTCTCATTTTTTGAATTCAACTCTTATATGGTTGTGCGGATCAATCTCGGCTTCTTCGAATTAGTTTCTTTGGCATCCATGAACTTATGTTCAATTCAATAGGTTCTAGTTCGACTACAATTGTTTCGAGAATGGGCGGAGGTCAATGAATCTTGATGGCAATAACTTGTCTCTATGCATAGGCAACATACTTGTGCGAATTTATTGAAGCTGTGCATATGCTAGTATTACAGAATATCTAAAGGGTGTTGATGGTAGTTATGTGCATGACGAGTTTAATTGTGTAGAGACAGATTGGATCAAGTGCATGGATAGAGAACATTTGAAGTTGATGTATATGCTAGCATGCAAGTGGTAGGATGAGAGTGTTGACTGGGATTCAAATTATGTTATGACTGAAGGTATAAATGTGCGTGGTAACAAAGTACTCCCAGAATAGAGCGTTGGATGGATATGTGAGACAACAGATATGAGTGTTGTATAAGTTGTTTTTATTTCCTGTAACTTACAGATGTACAAAGCATGAGTATATATGTTGCAAAAAATATTTGTGTTGTCATGATAAGTCTACTTGATTGTTGATGTTTGGGATTGTCATGAGTTGGATTGTTGTTGTGGATCACAGTTTCAATATGTCAGGGTTCGAGTAGAAAGTGAGTTAGGGTTTCCAAGTAGAGATTGATTGTGTTTAATAAGTGGAGTTTTGACTATATGTTGTTGGTTGAGTTTGTCAAAGATCATATTGCAGAGAGCAGAGCACAATGTATTGCTATCCATTGTGTTTGTGGTTGTAGCATTGTTGCCAGGGTTTGCTTACTCAAATTTGAATATACTCTATAGGGCTGACAAATGATAGCGCTATTGTGCATATAGAATTTGCATGACAATGTTTGCAGGATTGGTCAGTGCATCTTGTTGATAGAAGATGGAAGCTTATTGTGGCTGGTTTTGTTGACCATTATATTTGACAATGTAAAAAGTGGTTATATTGTCATAGGCTTATGGACCAAACATAGTAGGTATATTCCAACAGAAGAGATGTTGAAGCATCAAATAGATCTTCAAAGTGTCTATTTTGCATGTCATTGTTATACTAGTAACATGAGTATGCTAATATCACGAGGACAATGTATTAGATTGCAAGGAAATAAATCATGTCACTGATATTGTTCTTCCATGAGCTTTGCATTGTTGTGAAGGTATTTTTATAGCCCATTTGGTCATCTATGAACGAAATTGATAAAGTCAACAAAAGCTATATTTTGCCACTGCTAGGGTTTGTACGTTATAGGGAGTCTTCACCTTGATGTATGCTACTACAAGTGAGTGACAGTGTATGTACCACCAAGTGACTTTGGGACTAAAGCAAAGAGCTTGTATGAAGACCTGTTGATAGTGGTTTGACATGTGTAAGGGCAGATTTGTTGGAGTGAATATAAGGACATTGTTGCTATTAAGTCAGTGAGCTAAATATATTTGTCAAAGTATTGTTAAGACATTGTTAGTGTTTCGCTAGCAAGGAAGCACTGTACAACATAATTTGTTGGATGGCCAAGGAGTCAGAGTTTGTTGTGTTGATTGATCAATTTATGTATGGTTGTGTATTCAACTAAGGTTTGATAGTGTATATGACTTGAGAGCAGAGTCGTTGTGGCAGTGGACTTGACAGAGTTACTTGTCGCTGGGATTTGAACGAAGGAAGTTGATGTCCTTCTGACAGTATTGTAGATTGATAAAGACAACGATTTGTTTTGATATTTTAATATTGAGCACAGGTAGATCCAGTCTGAAAATTGTGAAACATGGTCCGCTTGCTGAATAGGGTGGCCGGGTGGTGCATGGCTGCATATTGGAGTCTTCTTCAGGTCGGTGTTTGAGAACACTTCAAGGCGGCAGGGTAGTGTTAGGGAAGGTCAGAGCTTGCATAGGGTGTTGGGGCATCCTTTCTGTCGAAGTTGATAAAGCCAGGGCGTAGGAGCGTCTTTCCAATTGGAGCTGGTAAATCAGGGCATTGGAGCATCCTTCTAGTTGGAGCTTCCTATTAATGTAAAGTTTGAAGGCCTATATTAAGTAGTGTTCGATGGTTTTTCTCTCCGAAGGGTTTTCCTGTAAAAATCTCGTCGATTATCTTTGATATTACCCATTGTTTAATGGTGTTGTTGATTTATGTTTTGATCTGATACTAATTTTAATTGTGCTCTGAAGGTTAAAAATAACTCATTGAAGTGAAACAATGAGTTCACGCCCCTCAGTATTTCCAACAATTGGTATCAGAGCAAGTTCCTTCAGTTGCAGCTTAATAGTGGGAAGGTAGATCTCAGAAGTGCAAAGATGGGAAAGTAAAAAAAACACGCATCCAAATGATCAAAGGAAGTCTCGGGTATTGTAGTAGTCTCCAAATATGAAGAGAATCAAGTTGGTCTACCAGCTCTTGAGTTCAATGAAGCCAAATATGAAATATGGGAATCTAGAATGAAAACCCATTTGCAAGCTCAAGGATATGATGAATGACACTCTATTGTTTTTGGAGTCACATCTACCAATCAATCTAGATGCTACAATATTAAAGCTATGAATGCCATTCTAGGAGCTCTACCAAACTCTGTAAAATCCAAAGTAGATCAATGTTCGTTAGCCAAAAAACTTTGGAAGAAGCTCCATAGCTTTTACTCAAGGAAGTATGCAGGTCCAGAAGAAGAATATGATGATTGTGATTCAAATAACATAGATTCCCAAGTCGAAGAATCTGACAATGGTGAAGAAGCAACATTAGTCGACATGGAGGCTGAATTGATCAATGCCTTATGTGATCTTTAATAAAGCAAATCAGATGCTCGAAGAAGAAGTTTCCCTTCTAAGACTTCTAGTGGAGGAAGCAGAGAAGAAAGGGAAAGTCTCGACAAATCAATTAGAGGAATCCATTTAGAAGCACGAGACAAAAAAATAGTCAAAAGCAAAAGGAACTTGATGTCACTCTAAATGAAACAAACATGCTCAAGGAATGGCAGGAGGAACATTTGCAAGATGTTGAAAAGAAGGATCATATCATCGATGAAATGGACCAAGAAATTGCTCAGTTGAAGGTGAAGGCAAAAGAAGCAGGTAAAGCTCCATGCAATGAAGGCACAAGTTCCAACCCACCGCAAAACAAAATTGACGAGAATCCTGATAACAACACCCCTCAAAAGCCAAATCGAGGTAAAGAACAAAGAAAAGGTGGAAATATTGCTGCTCTGAGAAGTAATGCTAAAGTGATTAACGACAAGGATCAACAAAGGGCTGCACCCCCTCGAAGGAAGAATATCTATAGAAGACTGTCAAGACAAGGCATCTCATCTAGGTACCTTAGTATGTTTAATGGTTATTGTTTCTCATGTTCTAACTTCGAGCATATGGCTAGGAATTGCAAAGCTTATGACAAGGATGGTTATCAAGGACATTATCAAAATTTTGTTAAGACACTGTTATGGTTTCGCCGACAAGGAAGCACAATACAACACAATTTGTCGCATGGTCAAGGAGTTCGAGTTTGTTGTGATGATTGATCAGTTTATGTATTGTCGTGTATTCAACTAGGGTTTGATAGTGTATATGTGTTAAAATTGGAAACTAGGGCCAAACTCCATGTGGCTCATCTTATTAATGGCAGCTAATATTTTTCTTGGATCCCTCTCATCAAGAGGTGTAGGATTGGTCTAAAGATCATCCGATTCCGATAAGTATTCATGGAGTTATGAATTTATTTGTGTTATAAGAGAATTCATCAAGGTCGGCCAACAACTAAATAACACCCACATGTGCTCAACGTTTTAGTATAAAAGGAGATGACTTGAGAGTCTTTTCACACACACTTCTCTCTTGATTTCTCTCCACTTGTTTTGGGTTTTAGTGTGAGAGAAATCTAGCTAAGGCACAGGAGGGAAGGAAGCTTAACAGTCTGCCCTAGTCGCAGTCCTAAAGAAGCCCTAATGCTATCCTAAAAAATCCCTAACGTTGTCCTAAAGAAGCCCTAGACGCAGTCCCAAAGAAGCCCTAAATGCAGTCCTAAGGAAGCTCTAGACGTTGTCCTAAGGACGCCCTAGCCGCAGTCTTAAGGAAGCCCTAGCTGCAGTCCTAGAATACCCTAGATGTAGTCATCTAAATGAGGTTTGTTCACACTAGGGTAGGCCACATTTCATAAGGGAAATTCTGCGCTAGATTTGAGGACGGTTAGGGACTGTTGTGTGCCCTAACCAGTGCCATAAATTACAGCAGTAATCAAGTGACAAACAACAACATTTGTATGGTGTGTTGGCCAGTCCCAGAAATTACAACAATAATCAAGTGACAAACAACAATATTTGTATGGTGTGTTGGTAGCAAAGGAAGATGGGACAACAAGTTTACATGGTGCAGCAAAGGAAGATGGGACAACAAGGTACCTAGTGCAGCAATGTACATGGGACAACAAGGTAACTAGTGCAACAATGTACATGGGATAACAAGGTAACTATTGTAGCAATGTACATGGGACAACAAGGTATCTAGTGCAGCAATGTACATGCAATAGCTAGGTAACTAGTGCAACAATGTACATGGGACAACAAGGTAACTAGTACAACAAAGATACATGGGACAATTGGGCTACATAATGCTGCAAAGATACATGGTGCTGCAAAGATGCATGGGAGAACAAGGTCACATGGTGGATAATATTGATGAAGCATTACGGTTGGCTACAACAGTTGATGCAACATGTCAAGATACAGCTTATGGATACCGCTACATATCTAGATGCAACAGTTGGATGCAGCATGGTGTTAGAGACAACAATATAGTGCTGCATAATGATCGAGTGTAGCCCAGTGATGGGAGCATGTGGTGAAGTGCAGCATAGTGATGATGGGTGCAGCATGATGAGGAGGAGGAGCGCAATGATAGGTGCAGCAAGGTGATGGAGAATCAGTGGAAGCAATATGTCTTCAATTGAGTTCAACTACCTCATGTATCGTCTACTTAGAGATGATCTATGCTCTTATTTAGATAAGCCAAAATGTTGACTTCTTTTGTATATGTACTATCTCTCTCTCTCTCTTTGTTGAACTATTGAAGAACATATAAGAAGAATTCATCAAGGGTTTCCCCACATTGGGGTTTATCCCTGGCTAGCGCCACATCTTGTGTCCTCTTGTCTTGGTTTGTCTTCTGCAATCTATGTTTATGTTCTATCTGCAATTTACTTTAATGTTGATGTGATTGCTAGTCTGGAAAAGATATTGAGCTAACTATGAAAATTGAAATAAATTGCTCTAAGCATAGAACATACCTTAGATTAACATGGGATCAGAGCTGAGGTGAAGACAAAGCCTAAGCAAGAGTGAAAGAGCAATCACTAATGACAGTTGGGAAAGGACAAAAGGATCAATGGATTCCTCATCCCTCTTCAAATTCACTAAGGGTGAAATTGAAGCAGAGAATATTATCAGAATGGTGCAGCGGAAGCTTTTGATGGCCTACCTAAAGATCACTTCAATGGGAAATCCAGGTCTAAGGGTGGAAGGAAAGGCAAATGCCTTCTTTGTGATAAGTTCGGCCATTATGTTGAGGAGTGTCCAAATGGTAGGGACACATCACTTGATGATGATAACAATCATTCCAGGGACATCTTCAATGATCAAAGGAATGCAGGTCTTGAAGGAAACGACCGGCTCTTCAAAGAAAGCAAGGAACCCCAGCTATGAAGAATCAAATGTTGTTTCTGAGAAGATAAAGAAGTGTTATCTTGTATTGGCCCCCTCCTTCAGATTCTTTGGGAATTTGGCTTATTGATTGTAGTGCTTCAAGGCACTTCATCGGATAAAAGGGTGCTCTCTCTAACTTGGTAGAGATGGAAACAATCGTGAGATTATACTTGGAGTCAATGCCACCTATCTCGGAAAGGGTGTAGGGAATGTTACCCCTCAAGTGAAGGAGGGTAACTCGATTCATTTACAAAATCTCTTTTATGTACCTGATCGCATGAAGAACCTGGTGTCCATTTCAGCAATGGAAGTCCAAGGTTTCAGGGTGGCATTCATCGATGGAAAGGTACGTGTTTGAAAATGCAATTTTCAAAGATGCTTTTGAGTTCAGGGTTGGCAATTTGTATCAAATTACAGGATGGTCCATTGGGGACCTTGTCAGTTGATACATCTCATCTATAGCACCGGAGGTCTATTTATTATGGGGCCCTACCCGATGTGAGTCAGATGGTGACAGGATGATTGAATTCAAGAAGAACATGAAGATACATGTCTAATATGTACTGAAGGAAAATCTTGCAAGGGGACCATTCCACTCATTTAGTAGGTCCACGAGTTTGGAACAATCTGAGGGGTTTCAGATTCATGATCAAGAATCTCATGTATGCAGGTGGAAGAAAGCTCTATGGCTTGAAGCAAAACACCCCGGGTGTAGTATGAGAGGATTGAACCTGAGATTCACTAGGAGTGAAGTCGATCCAAACCATTGCTTGAAGGTTGTGGATGATAGACCTCTCATACCAACACCTTCTGAGGACGACCTCTTTCTGGCAGGTGCAAACCCTCTCATTTGCAAAAGTAAGAGGGAGTTGGATTCCAGATTTGGAATGGTAAACTGCAAGCCCATGACTATCTCGAGGATCTTAACTTTCAAAGTTATGTGGTAGTAATGTCGGACCAGATTTGGGAAATGCCTCTGAGTTTCATAAACTCATTCGCATTGATGTTCTTGGTGAACTTTCGTCCAAACATATGTTTTGCAGTTAGCATGATGAGCTCATATTTGGTTGAGCCTCACTGGATTGGTGCCAAGAATCTTTTGAGATATCTTCGGGGCGCAATCTCTCATGGATTGAGATACACTATCGGAAATGTGAAGCTGCACGATTATTCGAATGTTGACTGGGCAGGCAGTGTGGAGGATCGCAAAAGCACTTCTGAGTGTTGGTTCTCTTTGGGTTCTGCTTTGATATCCTGGATGAGCAGGAAACAAAAGTCGGTTGCTATAAGCACCGTCGAGACCGAATGCATAGCTCTGAGTATGATCTCGTGTGAAGCTACCTGGTTGTGGAAGCTCTTCAGTGCGCTGTTTGTACACATGATGGATACCACCATGATCTTCTGTGTCAACCATGGGGGGATTTGATTGTTGAGGAATCCCGTCCTCTATGATTGCTCCAACATATAGACATCAGATACCTCCTTATCTGGGATATGGTACATCAATGAGCGAGAAGGCTCCATCGCATTGAGACTGATGTACAGGTCGTAGACATTCTGTCGAAGCCCCGGGGAAAGGTCAAATTTGTGACATTCCCGAACAACTTGGAGTCGTTGAGAGACCCTCTTATCAGGGTTCTGCATGATGCATGCATTGAGATCTAGGAGCTCCGGGGGGCTTTGGCTACTTCTTGGAGCAACAAGTGACCATAGGGCGACTCACCCTCCCCTAATGGTGCGCTATGTATAGGGTGAATGGTTCAAACTTCCCTTGTGATACCCTGTGGCGACTTATGGACAAGATGAGTGGTTCTCCTGTCGAGGCATCCTACCCATGCAGTCTGGGGGAAGTACCTCTCATTTGGCCAATGAGTAGGGAAATGGGGTTAGGGACCATAGTAGTACTATCGATGGATGCATCATTGTATCTACTGTACTCCCTATGCTAGGATGACCTCCATTGATCTGGGATCAGTATGAGCGGTTTGAGACACTCTCTTGTGATATTGATCTAGGATCAGTATGAGTGGTTTGAGACACTTACTTGTGATATTGATCTGGAATCAATGAAACTGATCTGGGATCAGTATGAGTGGTTTGAGACACTCTCTTTTGATATTGATCTGGGATTAATTGGAACTGACTTTGGGTCAGTAAGAGTGATATGACTCACTCTCTTGGAACTGATCTGGGATCAGTAAGAGTGGTATGACACACTCTTTTCATATGGAACTGACTTCGGGTCAGTAGAGTATGGTATGAGACATTCTCGATCAATTCTTCTTCTTCATGGTTCAGCAGAGCAGAGCAGAACAATGCAGGGCATTGATGGCAGATATAGTACAGTCTGGCAGATGGATCAGCGAATGGAGTTCTCCCTAGATGAGAGAGAGTGTTAAAACTGGCAACCAGGGCCAAACTCCATGTGGGTCATCTTATTAATGGCGGTTGATATTTTTCTTGGATCCCTCTCATGGAGAGGTGTAGGATTGATCTAAAGATCATCCGATTCCGATAAGTATTCATGGAGTTATGAATTTATTTGTGTTATAAGACAATTCGTCAAGGTTGGCCAGCAACTAAATAACACCCACATGTGCTCAACGTTTTAGTATAAAAGGAGATGACTTGAGAGTCATTTTACACACACTTCTCTCTTGATTTCTCTCCACTTGTTTTGGGTTTTAGTGTGAGAGAAATCTAGGAGGAAGTAGCCCTAAGACGTAGGAGGAAATGAGGCTTAACAATCTGCCCTAGCCGCAGTCCTAATGATCCAAGTGGATGTTGGTGGCCACCCACCTATCCCATTTGGACCCCCACAACTGTCTCTTTCAATTTTTCAGTTTCCGTAATTGTAGCACAATTTACTATTTTTAGCAGGTTTTTGGGTCCTGAACTTCTGGAGCCGTTTTGAGGCCCTAAACGACGTTTTTTAGGAAATCTGGGAGCAACATGGGTCTATGGACCGATGTTGCTCTTCCCAAAGTTGTAGTGCTCGAACAGATCTTTCTAACGAGCTATTGTACGTGTCAAACGAAGATCGTATGCCAAAGTTATGACCCCGGGAAATTGATGTACCAATTTACCCAAACGGGGCCTACAATTTGGTGTTTCATCTTCTAGGGTTAGGTTTTGGGATGTTAAGAGTTTTCCATTGTTTCACAACAATAAATAGGCCTTTGAGCCTCATTGTAACACAATTTAGAGGCATGTAGTCACCACATCTCTTCTCAGAGATAAGCTACCATCACCCTAGCTGGTTTATTTCCAATTCTGTTTGTAAGCATATTTCAGTATTTTACATTAATGAAATGAAGTATTATTTCCGCTGCATCTTTGTGTTTATGGTTATCTCTGTAATTTGTTGCGTTGCTGTTTAAATCTAGATCAGTGGTATCAGAGCGGTCTGCTTTTTCTCTGTTTTTCTTTGCATGTCCCCAATGAGGTCAGGATATAAGGAGTTAGGGCTTGAACTGGCCGAACCTTTGCAAGACCAGCCTCGCAAATCCCCACAACCTCCCATGGCGGATGAAAAGAAAGACGAGGGGGCAGGAGATCCTATCAAAATCTTGCTTGAAGAAGCACTCGAGCGACAAAGGAACGCGATGATGGACAGCTTTGCGCAGATCCTTCAGCGACTACCTAGAGGCGACAAAGGAACGTGATGGTGGACAGCTTTGCGCAGATCCTTCAGCGGCTACCTAGAGGCGACGCATCGGCTTCCAATAGCTACTTTGGAAACGCCACACCGTTTAAGGTACAAGTTAATTTCGAAATCCCCATATTTGAGGGTCAAATAGACGCGGATGCTGTAGATAAATGGTTAAATCTGCTAGAAGGGTATTTTTCTGTTCATGAATTTTCGAGTCGGGAAAAGATTGTTTTTGCTCTTCTCAAAGTAGCCCCCCACGTCAAGGACTTGTGGGAAACCTACTGCGAGTAGAAGAATGAAAGCACAGGCTCACTATTTTTAGTGGCACCCACTTGGGATTCATTCTGGGATGCCATCAAGGAGCAGTACTACCTTATCAAAAGCTATGAGGATAAATACATAAAGTGGACCACGCTGTGGCAAGGAAGGGACCAAGATATGCTAGAGTTCACAAACATTTTTCATACCCTTCGCACACAGTTGGGTATCAAAGATTTTGATCTGCATTTGGTACTCAAATACTGTGGTTGCCTACACAGATACATCCAGGAAGAGATGGAGTTCCTGAACATCTCCTCGCCCGGCACGGCGTACCAATATGTTGTCAAAATCGAGCAAAAGTTCAAATAGAAGAAGCGAGACTTTGGATCCGCAAATCCAAAGCCCAAAGGACAAAGCCAAGGCGGGGTGACCCAAGACAACCCGTCGAAGCCACAAGAAAAGAACAACACCACGAAGCTGAAGGAGGACACAAGAAAGTGGTGTGAGTTCCACAAGAGTCCCACTCATAACACAAGTGAGTGTCGGACCAAGCAGTCGTCGGTGGCCGAATTGAAGGCTTCAAAATCAGATGCATGTTCCGACCCTGAGCCAAAACTCGACAAGGGGAATGGCAAAGGGAAGAAGATCGTTGATGCGAATCCCAGCGCTACTGTTGCCACTGCCAAGATCCAAAAAAATGAGCCTGAAGATCCAGAGGAGGGGGAATGTCTTTTCCATTCACAGATGTGGTTGAAGAGTTCGCCACTGCAATTCATTGTCGACAATGGCAACCAAAAGAACCTCATTTCAGCAGAGGTCATGAAGCGGTTGGGCCTACCGACTACACCACACCTGCAGCCGTACAGTATCGGGTGGCTTCATGAAGGACGAGATCTCAAAGTTCGCCAGCAGTGCCGCCTTCCCTACAGCATCAAGACCTTCACAGACGAGGTATTGTGTGATGTTACACCTCTGGATGTTTGTGATGTACTATTAGGCCAGCCATACTTGTGGAGGCGACATGCTGTGTATGATTCAAGGCCTCGCGCTGTCATTATTTCTTTGGATAATTCATTATACAGGATATCAGAGGTAGCCCCACCTACCGCCACCTCTTTGATCTACTAATAAAGGCAGCAAGCTCATCTCCCAAATTAGGAAATTCATTCGTCACCACATCCATGACCCTTGTGAAGGGTTCATCTATGCAGCAGCAACAACAAAGGAATATGGTCATGACAGAACACAAGAACAACTTCTCCTCACCCACAGGGGTACCACACAAGCTTCAGGTGGGCAACAAAGTTTGGTTGCATCTGTAGAAAGAATGCCTTACAAGAGCCCATCAGAAGCTCCGATCACACCAACATGGCCCTTACACCATTACTAAGGCCGTGGGAAATAATGCTTTGGAGCACATCATTCCTCCATTCCTTCGCCTGCACCAAGTGTTCAATGTGTATGGCCCTCGACCATGCTTCCCACCATTACTGGACACATCTGAGATTGTAGAACAGCGCACCAGGGACCAAGTTCAGCAGATGGAGGAACTCAACGCAATGGGGACCATTGCTTCCTAAGGGGGGAGGAATGATCTAGGTGGATGTTGGTGGCCACCCACCTATCCCATTTGGACCCCCACAACTGTCTCTTTCAATTTTTCAGTTTCCGTAATTGTAGCACAATTTACTATTTTTAGCAGGTTTTTCAGGTCCTGAACTTCCGGAGTCGTTTTGAGGCCCTAAACGACGTTTTTTGGGAAATCTGGGAGCAACATCCGTCCATGGGTCGATGTTGCTCTTCACAAAGTTGTAGTGCTCAGACAAATCTTTCTAACGAGCTATTGTACGAATCAAACAGAGATCGTATGCCAAGTTACAACCCCGAGAAATTGATGTACCAATTTACCCAAACGGGGCCCACAATTTGGCGTTTCATCTTCTAGGGTTAGGTTTGGGATGTTAAGGGTTTTCCATTGTTTCTCAACAATAAATAGGCCTTCGAGCCTCATTGTAACACAGTTCAGAGGCATGTAGCTGCCACATCTCTTCTCAGAGATAAGCTACCATCGCCCTAGCTAGTTTCTCCCATTTCTGTTTGTAAGCATATTTCAATATTTTACATTAATGAAATGAAGTATTATTTCTGCCGCATATCTCTATTTATGGTTATCTTTGTAATCTATTGCATTCCTATTTAAGTTTGGATCAGAGAAAATGGTGGCAGTACTTCAGGAGTATTTCTATTGGCCAAATCTTCGATAGGATGTCGGGAAATGCATCAGATCCTGCACTGCCCACAACATTGCCAAATCGACCATTCAGAAGCAAGGCCTCTATACTCCACTACCCACCCCTAGTCGACCTTGGGAATCCATCTCCATGGATTACATGTTGGGCCTTCATTCTACCAAGCATGGCAATGACTGTGTTTTTGTGGTCGTCAAAAAATTCTCGAAGATGACCATTATGGTGGCTTGCAAAAATAATATCACAGCAGAGGCCACTGCTAAACTCTTCTTTGAACGAGTGTGGGTACACTTTGGGATCCCATAGTCTATCATCCTAGATTGAGACAACAAGTTCCTCAGTACATTTTGGTCCAAGCTCTAGTGTATGCTGGACACCAAGCTCACTAAGTCCACAACTTTCCATCCCCAAACCGATGGCCAAATAGAGGTCATCAACAAGATGATTGTACACATTCTACACATGTACAACTCAAAGTATCCACGCACATGGGATGAGAGCCTCCCCTATGTCCAGCACAGATATAACTGGCCTCTCAATAGCTCAATTGGCCACAATCCTTTTCAGGTCGGCTTGGGATTCCAGCCACTATGTCCCATTGATGTGGCCATACCATTTGCAATGACCTAGGAAGATTCGGCTCATGTCCAGTCTAAAGTCGACAAGCCAAATAGCTTCATTGAGCACAATCAACACATCTGCCAACATTTGGATGACATATTAACAAAGCCAATGGTAAGTACAAGCAATGACATGATTAGCATCGGGTGCAGCACAAGTTCCAGGAGGGCGACAAAGTTTGGCTACATTTGCAGAAGGAGCACCTCGCTGGGCCCCATTGCAAGATTCACCCACTTCGATATGGACCATACACCATCACCAAGGTTGTGGGAGATAATGATTTTGAGTTTAATATTCCCCCATTCCTTGGCCTACACCCAGTGTTCAATGTGTATCGTCTTCGACCATACTTTCCACCATTATTGGACACATCTGACATAGGCCAAAAATTAACTTATAGAAAATAGATATATGAGAAGATTAGTACACTTATATTTATATAAAGAATTTTGCACATAAAATAGTATAAATAGATTAAAAAAAAAACAATATACATAGATTTATAATGATAAAAAAGTTTCACTTTATAAATGATTTATAGATTTCAAATCATCATACCAATTTATACATGTTTATATTCATACTCAATGTAGGATGAGAGAATATTTGGTATAATGTATTAGAAGCTTTGTGATTAGCAAGCTTTAATTATGTAGACAACCGATACACCCCAAAAAAGGGCTTTGGCATATTTAGGAGTACCATCCATAATTTAGCTTTATCCCATAACATGAATATAGAAACCACTCCCCCAATTCCAATCCCTAATGTTGTTAATGACATATGTTCATCCACATGACTTAGCCATCCGCCTTTTACATTACTACTCTTACAAGCATTATCATCTTTTCTTCCTTGTATTTCATTTGTATTACATGAATCTGAAGGACAACCAAATAAAGACTTGTTCTTTTAGAATGAAGATACATTGAAAGTAGAAAATTGTGTCCCTGTTGGGATTTTCCCACAAATATTGTTTGATGAAAAATCCAAAACAACTATCTCATGTAGAATGGACAGCTCTTCGAGAATTGGTGCACTCAAAATGTTTTTTGACAAGTCCAACTATTCCAAAGTGGATATGCCAAGGCTCAAAGCACTCAAGTAATGGAAAAATGAAAAGTATTGAGGAAGCTCCCTGTGAATCCATTTTTGCTTAAATCCAATATTTGAAGTTGGGTATAATTGGCCAAAGATGTAGGAAATGTACGAGAAAGTTTATTAGAATAAGCATAGAAAACCATCAGAGAAGTATAATTTCCATTGTTAGTGGGAATTGATCCCTCCAAGTTGTTTTCTGAGAGGGAAAGAACTTCAAGATAACATAAATTGGAAAAATCCATAGGGATACTACCAATGAAGTGATTTTTAGAAATAAATAGGAATATCAACTGAGTCAATAGCGAAATGGTTACAAGGATGCTACCGGTGAGCTTGTTTTGAGAAAGATCTAAGGAGGTCAACTTAGTCAAATTGGAAAGGTACACAGGGATGTTACGGGTGAGCTTGTTTTGAGAAAGATCTAGGGAGGTCAACCCAGTCAAATTGAAAAGGGTCACAGGGATGGTACCAGTGAACTTCTTTTGAGAAAGATCTAGGGAGGTCAATTGAGACAAACTACCAAGGGCTACATGAATGCTATCAATGAAATTGTTTACAGAAAGATATAGGTAGGTCAACTGAGACAAATTGACAAGTTCTACAGGGATGCTACCAGCGAATCCATTTTCAAAAATATCTAGATAAGTCAATCAAGTCAATTAACTACAAGTTATAGAAATGCTATCATTAAAATTATTTTGAGAAAGATATAACTTGTTTCTATAGAATTTTAGACAAGTCAATCGAATCAAATTTACAAATGATATAGAAATACTGCTTATAAACTTGTTGAAAGAAAACTCTATTTCGATCAACTTGGTGGTAAGATTGGAAATATCTACATAACCACTATCAATAAAAATGTTACCAAAAACTATCAAATGGTTCAACTTGGTGAAATTAGCAATGACTTTAATTACGTTAGTAGTGAAGTTATTTGAGGAAAGATATAAGCTCGTCAAATTACTCAAATTGGAAATTTCATGGGGTATGTTCGTCAAACTATTTCCGTATATCTCTAACTCGGTCATGGAGGTCAAGTTCACAATGGCTTTAGGTATAGTTAAGCGAAGGCCAAGAGAAAGAGATTGAAGGGGATGCTGGAATATTTCGAAAGGAATAGAACCCATCATATTCATATTGTCACGAGAAAATGAGAGGTATCTCAGTTGTGTCAAATTACCCAACTGACATGGTATACTGCTGGTGAAATTGTTGACCGATAGAGCTAGGGACTCTAGTTTCTGCAACATGCCCAATTGCACTGGAATAGAACCTGAGAGTCAATTGGCGGTCAAATCAAGTGCTCACAACGCTTGCAGCATGCCCAATTCCACTGGAATTTTACCTAATTTTTAATACGTAATTATTTGAATCTAACATTGAGGAGAATAATACAAACATTATTTAAAAAATAATTATACATTAAAAGTTCTACTAAATTAGACATATTATGTGTCATGCTTAATTTTCTATACTACCAAAAAACAAAACGTTGTTGTTTGTGGAAAATCCTACAAAGAGTTATGGATTATTTTATTATTGGTACACCTAAGTCTTATTTAAGCTTAGTGTCAAAGGGAGTTATTTTATGCTCAATTATATTTTTTAGGTTGTAATTTGATTATATAGAAAATTGTAGCCTAATTTCATTACCCTTTTTATAGAAACTCTATTTCTAATGCAATTTTTAGACTTTTCTAGTTACTATTCTATATTTATGTTGTAAATTTAGCAATGATCACAAGTAGGAAATATGTGATAGCCTAGTTCACATACCCTATTCTCATAAGCTTCGACATATTCTTATTCTTATGTTCAAGTTTGTTCTAATTCAATTCTTTTAACTTCTTGGTTGGTTTATAGGATAACCATAAAGGTCTCAGGAACAAGGTTTCTACTAGGATAGATCTATATTAACTTTGGATCTATTATGTCATGTTGTAAAAGACATCATATAACTCAACATGTCATAAACTTGTATAGAAAAACTTCTAAAATTTTATTACGATATTTTGTAATGTTCTTTGGGTATTTGGAATGTCCAAATTTTATGTAGATTTTCCATGACGTTGTTAATTATTATAAGAATTTATCTTAATGTTTACTGTGAAAAGTTGGTACATAGTAATAAATTATAATATTGTTATTAAGGATGGAACTATAATGTTTTTTTTCTATGTTTTTATTACTTTTTTTCATAAATGCATGGATAATAATTCTTTCTATAGGTTCTAAGAATATGATTCAAATTCAAGGACATTATGTGATGCCCAAAATAATCCTTGGCTTCCAAGGAAATATGGAGGCATCCAAATGTAGAAGTCACAGATTATGTGGTTCATTCAACGAGGGTTTGTTTTCCTATCTTTTGACATCTAAATATATATTTGATATTAGGTTACATAGTCTTTTATATGCAAACATACATCCTAGTTATGGAATCTTCATTTAACTCGAGGTTTCAATATATCAGTGGTTGGAAACATGTTTGAAATGCTCAACCTTTATGGTAGTGAATAAGTGATAGTGCATCACTACTCAAATAATTTTTTATTATTCCTAACAAAATACATTTTCAATGCACATTCGGGCTTAACATATTAGTATCCTAGCACTTCATAGATTTCTAGTTTAGATGGGTTTGTTAGGGCTTAATAGATAGTACCATATAACTTATGTACATTTAAACGTCTAATTAATATGGGTCTTTGATATAATAAAGCCTCATAATAATCTACCTCCTAATCTAAAGCACTGCATTTCTTTGAGTAGCTCAACTAACATTAAATAAAAAAGATAAAAACAATAGAATTCACAAGTTTAAAGAGAATATTTGAACCTATGTAAAAAAACAAATTGCATCTCTAAACTAGATTCCCTCTTCCATTATCCAAACTAAGTTCCTTGACCATTGTGCCACATTCAACTATGTTGATTAGTTAATCTAAAATTGAACTATAATATATTTGAACCTTGATGATCCTTAAATGTGAACTTAAATAATTAACAAACAGGTAAATTGGTCTTTATTAAATATGGTATTGCAAATTTCACAATCATGTAGATTTAATGATTGTTGTAATTAAAGTGGAAATGTCTAAAAATAGATCCAATATCAAGAGACAATATTTTTAACCCATTTGAAAAGTAATTCCTATTAGTAAAATGCACCTGATCCAAAAAGAAATCTCTTCGAAGCTCTAATGTGATAGCTAAAATTGGCCCATGAGTTCAAATTTCCAAATACTTGCAATATAAAAGTATCCATTATCTTATAAATAATATTATATAAATTGTATGAGTAAAATTTATATGGTATTACAGACGAGGGCCCCTTTACAAATACTAGGTTAGAGTGCCCTTTAATTTAAATTTGAATATTTTAGTTAGGGCATGTCCTTTCATATGTCTCATCATTAATTATAAGTTATTAGTTAATGAGTTTATATTATTTGTATTATTTTATATTTTTGTTCATAACCATACTTCCCCTTTAGAAATGCTTTTCCTTTAAAGCATACTTATGGAAAGGATTGACATCTTTTTCACTAGCTTGTAATATTTTTGCATCGCTTTCTATTTTTGGCATTGTCATATTTCATGATACAAGATGGTATATATTTCTAAGCACTAAGATTTATATTTTAAACTATAACAAGATCTAACCGTCCTACTTTGATCCTCTATGGAATGTTGTGCTTACATGATTTGAAAGATGAATTATCAATATGAAACTTAATTATACTATTATCAATATTCTTTGGTAGATAGGTTAATTTTTCATTTCTGGAATGATACATATACACTTATTGTTTAAGATATTTTCTTTTATTATTTGGATGCCAATAAGGAGCTCTTGTAATATGATTTCCCTTATCATGGTTATAATTTTTTTTGGATTACTTAAGGTGTGTGTTTTCCTTCATGTACTAATTTTGCTTGATTTATTGATGGATCTTTAGTTTGAATTCTCATCATTTCTAAAACAACATCTCAGTATGTTTTGAATTCAATTGGATTTGTATCTTTTTGAGCACTGAGACCAATGGTATATTTATTTCTTCTCTTCTCCACAATTAGGACTTTCTAATCATAAAATTTTGATACTTTCATATAGATAAGTTGTCATATTCTATTTTACAAATGATTGCTCAAAATTATGAAGTTTCTTAATTACATAAGAAGATTTGAGTTATGGTTCCTCAGACATGAAATTTATTGATCTTCTCATTTATAGATGTTATCCTTAATCTTTTGATACTCGAGTTTCTCATTTTTTAATGTTCTAATTTGTTGAAGCAAATTTTGATTAAGGTTATTCAAGAAATAATTTCCTTCAATTTTTTTTATAGGTCTTCATTGAAATTCGTCTTGATGCATTCCTTTTCTCTTTCTAATTTTTGTTTCATAGACATGTACAAGTAATTTTTGATTGTGATATTTTAAGTGAGAATGTCTGACGTTTTCATTTGCGATAACCTCATTGAATTTTCTTTACATATTTGATATTGGATTTTGAATTTACTGAATGATCACCTTTTAGGTATTTTGGTGAAGGTACTATCAAATCTGATATCATTGTAATTTCCCAAAAGGTCACTTTCTTCTTCTTATAGGGAAACGTAATTTTCTTTTTTAATATAAATAAACCCAATGTTCCATAACCATGGTAAACTAAGAATTATGTTGATCTCTTATTTATCAAAAATTGCAACATTGAATTGAGATAGATATCCATAAGAATTAGTTGTTCCTTGCAAATCCTTCATTTCATTTTGGTTTTTGCAAAAACTATCTTATTTTTCAATTATATTTGGCTCTCGAATTAATAATTAATTTTCCAGACCAATATTAATGTGATTTCCCTTACGGTTCATGCTGGTAATGATGTTAATCTATTTTATTCAGTATTTATTTTAAATGTAAGTAACCCACAACATGAAATTGAGCAAACTTTATAAAATAGTCTTCTTTCTTTCATTTTCAAAAAATAATTTTTTTCAATAATTATAACAAGCTTCAATACTAGTATCTTTTCTCTTTTATAAAAAATGTAATTCCACTGCTATATACAATTTCCTTTTCACCACACACACATATATGGAACACCCTTCCACCCCCTTGGATATTTCTTGGGATGTGGAAGGTGGCACTTTAAACTAAACTGACCTCTATGGTCTAATTATTAAGATGGGGTTACAAAAATCATATTTTTCCAACCTTTTAAAAATCCAAAATAAATATTGCCATCATATTTAGCTCGTCGAGAGCCTTCTAATGGTATAAATTTTATTTCAATCTGAATCTGGATTGAAAGTTATGCCTATATGAAGCTCGGGTCCCTTAACCCTTTCCACATTATCAAGGTTTTTCCACATGGTAACTTGAGTGGCATACATGGCACTACCACATCACTTGTCATCTAGCTTGGCACCCACTATGTTATCAAGCCATTGCACCCTCATGCCACTCTTATAAGAATTTTTTAGTTCAAACATCCATAGTGTGATGGTTAATTTCACATTACTTGCAAGGGAATTTTCTTGTCTAATTCCTTCATTAGTTTGCACCCATTTTCTGAGGTGCTTCCACATCATCTTAGGTCCATAGTGCCACTATGCCCCAGTGGAGCAAAGTTATACACTAGAATTTGAATAGTGTGATGGCAATTTTGCATTAGATGATGGGCATAGTCTCATCATGTGCCTTCCATCAACCACACTCACATTTGGGGAATTATCATTATCAAACCACTGCGATGCGAGGGAAATTTTATGTGAGGAAATAGGAAAATATTTGTATTGTGTCTTTTATCTACCACACCTACATTATAAAATAAACATTGAAAACACCTCCAGGGAGTCAAGATTCAAGTGACATGTCCCCTGGTCATGTAGAATCCATGTCAACAACATGTATCATCCCCATGCCAAGTGGAATAAAAAACTTATACCATGTATTAGGTCGATTCAGTCAAATGAACATTGAAAAGAACCCTTTCCAACTACCATCTGTTAGGTGGGTTCAGCCGAATCAAAATTCGAAAGAACCCTCTCTAACTACCACATGTCATATTAACAGTGTGTCAGTTACATGTCCACATCCTCTAAATTCCGATATCGCAGCCACAACTGACCTATGTGGCATCAACCACCTCAACCCAGCCAAAAGAACCCACAAAATCTCACCTCTTCATGTAATTATGCATTTTTTGTTATATTCCCTTATATTTACCATTCTTTGGGACATAGATATTGTCATCTACTAAGCCCACTCTCATTATCATTCCTTCTTGGCATGATGTTAAAAATCACGTCAGGTAATAGGGATATTCCCATCCCTTGACTTCTGTCATTAGTGCCTCGTCTCCATAACAACCAGTACATATCACTTGGCAGGGATAGTGAAACATGGTTTAGTCCTTTGATATTCGTCAAAACCCGAATTCTTTTATAATTCCCCCAAGGTTTATTTTACCTATTTGCAAACGTGTTACTCCACAACACTTAGGCTTGGAAGTCTTATGGACTTTGAGGAATTTTCAAATCCTTCTTGGGCATCGAGCAATATTGAGAAACATAACGATAATAGGAGTGAAACCTTCATTTCAATGCAAACATTCCATAAATCTACCCATCTATAGACTCATATACAACACTGCCATTCAATATCATAAGGAATTTCCAAAACAAATACTATTAGATCTAATGAGTTACCATGCATTACACCAATCATAAACCTCTTTTTGGATGACAATCACAATCCTTAATAAAAAATGCAATAATAATGTTCAAAACATATTAGGCAATGGGACTCACAATCCATAACAATCTAGTTAAGCACATAAAGAATCCATGAATGACTATGAATATAGCTTTGCATTTTATGAAAATATTAGTAAAAACAAAGGCCTGCAAACCCCTCATAACCATGAAGAAACCCACATACGACATCCCATCAATGACAACATGAATACCACATTTCTCCATTACAGTGTATAACATGTTAGTTGAAGCCTATTAAGCTAGCATGCATATTTATGTAAATAACTCATGATCATACAGAGACCTTAGCAACCTTTCTAAGCTAGCTGCTAGAAAAATGCATTAGTTCAATTATAATTTTGAAACATTAAATATTTCCATATTGTTTAGTTTTTAAACTCTCCCCATCCACCACAAAAGATATAAAAGAATAAAGAATGTAGCACATTTTTAGTCTAATCTATTTTGCATGAGATTTTGTTAAGTATTTAATATATTTAATTAAATTTTTATTTAGAATAAATCTATAAAAATATTAAAAAAAACTATTTTTATATTTTTTGTTTTTCCAAGGAAAAAAAATGGTAACTTTTTATTAATAAATTAATGAAAAGTTACAACAGCATATGCAATGAAGACATTCTGCAAGATGCCAACCTGGGCACGAGTGTTTTTCGCAGCGTTAGAAGACTAACGTGCACAAAGAATATGATAAGAGCAAAGAAGAGAGACAGAAAAATAGGGAAAAAACTGACTGCCACACTTCAAGTTTTTTGCCCCTTTTTCTTTTCGACCTTGCGCCACTCTCCTAGTGTGGGCTCGGCCGAAGCAATGACTAGCTGTGTTTCGGTATTCTGCATACCTGTTTCTTTGTCGGAGTCTGAAGTGTCTGAGTGATGATGCCGTTTGTTTCCTCCCATGCTTTGATCCACGCTTGTCAGCTCTGCCTGATTTTGGTGGGTCTCTACCTGGTTTGAATGAAACTGTGGAGCCTTGTGGTCTGATATGTTTTCCTTCTGGTTCTCTGTTTCAGCTTCCTCTATGGTGATTTCATCCTCTTCTGCTTCTGTTTCTTCGTCTTCTTTATTCAAAGAGGCTTTCTTTTCCGCTACTCTCTTCTTTACTACATCGTCTATGTTCTGCCAACCTTTTGGCTTCCTTTGTTGTGGCTTGCTCTTGTTTTGGCTTTTGCATGCATTGAACAGATGACCTGTTTGTTGACATCCCCTGCATCTGAATGCTGTATTCTCATAGTCCAAAGGTTGTTTCCACTGTGTGTTGTTGAAGATCAGAATGATGCTTTCAGGTAGTCCTTGGCTAAGATCTACCTCGACACATATCCTAGCAAATGTAAAAATTCCTTTTATGTGTCTCTCTGGATCAACCTTTAACATTCTTCCAAGGGTATTCCCTATAGCTAATAAGGCCTTATAGTGCCAAAAATGTATCGGAAGATTATGCAGCCTTACCCATACTGGCATCCTTGATACCACCATAGTATTTGCATCCAACTCAAGATGGGCAACACAACACGAAACACACTACGCACAAAAATGATCTATCAGGGCTTGGCCTTGACCCTCGTATAGTTGTTGAAGCAGGAGAAAAATGACTGAGATTTGCACTTGGCTCTAGTCAATTTCTCAAAAATTACAAGGTAACTTTCAAAATTTGACTTTTACAACAATGCTCTTGCAAAACTTGGTAAAAAAATTTTACTCCCCCTCAAAGTAGAATTACTTTGAGTTACAATGTCACACTTATCTCTCCAGAAACAAATTACAAAGAAAAATCTCCTTATTACTCCAAAAAATTACAAATAACCTTATTACTCCAAAAAATTACAAATAACCTTATTACTCCACAAATATTACAAAATCCTTATTACTCCCATAAAACATTAAATAAAAAATATATACTTTATCTCTTCCAAAATAAAATATGCCTTATCTCTCCAAATATTTACAAAATTAAAAATATTCCTTATCTCTCCAGCAAAGACTTTTTAGATTCACCTTTTTTTTAAAAACTGTCAAATGCTGGATCCTTTTACTTGTCAAACACTGGCTGGCTAGTTCTTACGTTGTTTCACTGATAAGAATTGTCAATGCCTATTTGGTAACTTGTCACAAACCCCACTTTGGAGGACCAAGCATGTTCTTAAGATTAGTAATTCGAACCATTGAATTTATGCCCCTAGGATTTAAGCTCAGCTGCTATATTTACTTTTCTAATAATATTTCCAAAATGTTTCCTCCCGAGAATTGTGTTTTTCATCATAGTAAAAGCTTCAAAAATCTTAAAAGTCTCATGCTTAGAGAAACTTCAACAGAATCACGTTAGTAAATTCATCACCCAACTGCATCAAAGCTGTCGAGATATGTTGGTTTATGCATCATATATAACTAAAAAAAAATTAAAGAATTTGCATATTGTATTGAAAACATTGCATGTAACCGTTGCAACCAAAGCTCAAATCGAAGTTGAAATCCAAGGTGAGGAAAATTGATCGAAACAAATTGATTTAAGCACATCACCATTCTTCACTTCTAATGTGCATTCTGAAATTCCTGCAGTGGGTTTCTCAGCTCATTTGGCATGTACCAATATGCATCGATAACCTTGACATCGGATGTGATTACCAACGAGATTCCAACGCAGCATCACCAGCGTAAACCTCCATATGAAATCCAGTTGAGTGTTGTATAATTCTTTGTAAACATAACTACAAAACCATGCTGCGCAGGTGTTTTTTTTTTTGGTGGATGCCCTCATACTAGATCTCTTGATTTGATAGGCTTATTTTTGTTGGGTTTGCCTATACTGAAAAAGAAGCAATTGCGTCCAGAAAATCAACTGCGTCCGAAACAACTAGATGCTGATTGTCAACGTTAATGAATTTTGACCAACAACGCTTTCATTATTACACTTTCTTCAATGCTTTCAATATTACACTCAATAAAAAAAATACCATCCAACTTTGCATTAAATTCTAGCAAGGGTGTATGTTCCAGCATCAAAGAATTAACAGAATCAATTTGCAGATTAAAAATCTAAAATCAGTAAGAATTTTTTGTTTGTTTGTTTGTTGAAAACAAAACTGGACAAGTTCATACCAATCATTCACTGATCAATTCAATGGAGTTTTCCAAAAGATTGTAGAGCTGGAATCTTCTCCTCACATCCACTGCAACATTACTAGAGCTCTGATACCACAATAATGGCAGAAGTGTCCTCAAACACGTAATTTTATTAATAAAAAAAAACAATTACATATTTGATTTTGCAAGAGTTTACACCCGAACAACCAAACACTCTTGCAATGAGCTATTTATAAGCTAAATGTCCTAACTACCTCTAATTATGAATCACTTATTAAATAACAAGTGTCCATTTACAATAAATGCTATTCAAAACAACTAGCTAACAAATCTACTAAAATAGAGCCTAAGATACGACACATTTGGAAAGTCATATCTTGTTACAACAATATACTAATTCTAAATGTCTCCATTAAATAATTAAACATTCTAGAATAATAATTATTAATTTAATATCTTAAATTAATAATTATTTTATTCCAAATTTATAACCTATGATAATATTTTACTTTTGGATCATCTAACACAAATTACTCAAATTGGTGATTTCATGGGGTATGTTGGTGAAACTATTTCCGTATATCTCAAACTCGGTCAAGGAGGTCAGTTCACAATGGCTTTAGGTATGGTTAAGCAAAGGCCAAGAGAAAGAGATTGGAGAGGAAGCTGGAATATTTCAAGAAAAATAGAACCCATCATGTTCATATATTGTCACGAGAAAATGAAAAGTGTCTCAGTTGTTTCCAATTTCCCAACTAAAGTGGTATACTGCCTGTGAAATTGTTGAATTCTAGAGCTAGGGACTCTAGTTTATGCAACATGCCAAATTCTACCTGAGAGTTTATTGTCCCTCAAATCAAGTACTCCCAACGCTTTAAATTGTGACAAATTTTCTTCTTAACCCAGTCAATATGTATGGCATCAACGTCACTATACTCCTATGCCATAAGTAATCCCCCACGCTTCTTCTTCTCCACTAGAGTTGATTTCTTTGCCCCTTTGCCCATTATCCCCATTTTTTCACTCATTAAAGTCAAGTCAATATAGACAGCTGAAGACTGTGAGGACATTAGTCTCTCTCAATACAAATGCTTTTCATTATGAAGAAACTTCTTCCTGGCTTCTTTGCCCCTCTGCCCCAATCTATTTCATCGGCCCTCATACTCACTAAAGTTAAGGCAAGTCAATACGTGGGGTTTCTTTGCCCCTCCTGTTCACTAAAGTTAAGCCAAGTCAATACGTGGGGTTTCTTTGCCCCTCCTGTTCACTAAAGTTAAGCCAAGTCAATACGTGGGGTTTCATCGCCACTCTTGTTCACTCAAGTCAAGCCAAGTCAATACATGGGGTTTCTTTCCCCCCTTTGTCCACTCAACTCGACATCTTCCTCGTTGACCTCCTCTCATGTAGTCAACTCAATACGATGCTTTTATACTAAGGATACATACCTTCCAATAACACTACTTTTCAAAAACCTTATCGGTATCCATTGGCTTTAGACATAACAAATTTTATTATGATATCTTAATAACTAATAAAAATATACATTTTTATAAAAAATAATTAAAATTATTCTAACTAAAAGAAATATTTTAAACAATAAAATTTGAAAATGATATTATTTATTTTAATATATGATATAAAATGTTGATGAAGATATTGCTAATCATTAATGTTCATTGAAATTTATTTAGTTTATTAAATAATAACAGATTAATGAATTATTTTAATTTTTTTTATTATTATTGAAAAATATTAAGAAAAACATTTTTAAATTACTATAGTTTTGTTGAAGTAAAATATTAATATAGCTGATTGTGTAACTTTTCTTCCCCTAAAGTGAGATCTAATTTAGATATACTCTTTTTATAGAGATACATTAAAGTTCAATTCTATAAAATCCTAATGGTAATGATCTTTATAGCTTGTTAAATAATGAAAAAATAAAATGCTTTATAATAATTTCTACACATTATTAAATTTATTTTAACTCTATTAATTTTTCTTTGACAAAAAAAATGTCACTTATCCATAGCTTAACATTGGGAATTAAATTTTTTTTATTTTTTATTATTATTTAAATTTATTTATTTGTAAGGTGATTGATTGAGGTAAGCTCTTTAGCAACTTCCATTTCTATTAGTTACTAATTTTT
>APFE030527844.1:128198-148599 GCA_000404065.3 Pinus taeda
TCAATTATTTATTTAATTTATAATTATATTAAGTTTCTTTTCATTTAATTATTTCTTTTGCTTTATTTTCTAATACATATAATTTTTTATTTTATTAACCTTATATTGATTCTTGCATTATTATTTTTTTTTCTATGTAAGGCTAATTCTATTGATAAAAACAAAAATATAATTACACTGAGGCCCCGCCTCAACTGTTGTTGCCATAGTTCATCAAGAAAGACTAAACTGCCCCAGATTGGGGAAACCAGTTTGACATGGCAAAAAGACCAGTCATATATCCCGAGGATGTCACCAAAGGAAACCCATACATAGGACTCAGATCCATGTTTTGAAGCGAAACGCCGAAAAAGATTCAACACAGCACTACCAGATGTGACAACAAAACAACAGACCTACTTGTCAATCATACAAACAGCAAAAACAAATATTATCAAATAATATTTAAAATACCATCAGATCCGCATCATCGCATCGTACATATGAAGGTGTAACGGCTCTACCCCTTGGTTTCCGCCGATGCAATATTGCGATGCGATCCGATCGTAATCGCATATTGCTATATGTAAAGGCTCCGCCGCTTGGTTTCCATCGATGTTATATTGCGATGTGATCTGATCACAATCGCATATTGCTATAAGTAAAGGCTCTACTCCTTGGTTTCTGCCGATGCGATAATGTGATGTGATGTGATCGCAATCGCATATTGCTATGTAAAGGCTCCGCCTCTTGGTTTCCACTGATGCGATAATGCAATGGGATCCGATCACAATCACATATTGCTATATGTAAAGGCTCCGCCCCTTGGTTTCCACCAATGCGATATTGCAATGCGATCTGATCACAATTGCATATTGCTATTTGTAAAGGCCTTGCCCTTGGTCTTCCCATTTTGCAATCACCGACGGTTCATTGGGTGGCCATTAATGATCTTGGAGATCACCCGCCTCCAGGTGCACTTCTTCCTCCTAAGCCATTTCATTCTTTACCAATTCCTGATATTCCAACATCTGTTGTTTAGTGGCTAGAGTAGAGAGTGTACATGTATGGAGATTTGTTCCTCTTTCCACTCCTATGTTTTCCAATAGGTCAGCTACTTTGTTTCCCTCCCGGCGTATGTGCTTGAGATTGATGACTTTGTGGGAGGAGAGCCAGATTTCGATAAGTTTTAGTTGACTCTCTATTCTCCAGTTGTTGCTCACCTTACTTGAGGTTGTTCCCTGCAGCATTTTGGTGACCATATTTATGAGAATTTACGAATCTCCCTCTATAATAAGTGGGAATATACCCTGTTTTTGGGCCATAACGAGTCCCTACCATAATCCTTCTAACTCTATCGAGTTGTTGGTGTCCCATCCAGTTGAGCCTAAGTAGGTTAGTATAGGAGTTCCCTTATGATCTCTGAATATTCCTCCAAATCCTGCCTTTCCTGGATTTCCTTTCGAGGCTCCATCAAAGTTTGGCTGGAACATGTGACAGGGAGGAGGAATCCACTTATCTGGTGTCCTGCTTCTTGCTTGAGTTTTTATGCTGATTAACATTTCATGGTTCCACTGCAGATTCCAGTTTGTCCATACGGTTCGTTCCAACGGGAGAGAGGGAAAGTCTTCCTCAGACCATGTTTGAAGAAGTAGTGTTTCCCTAATATTTTGACATACTGTATTCCATAGAGATTCCAAGGGCATAGATTGGTCCTTGAAGATTCGCCGGTTTCTCTCCTTCCATAGTGTCCACATGAGAAAACCTAGTATAAGCTTCCATAAGGAGTTTAACAGATTGCTCTTGAATGGGTTCCTTGCCCAGTTGCGAACAGTGGAAACTATGTCTCCTTGTGTCCTTCCATCCTTTTGGCATCTAAAGTTGACCTTTTCCTAGAGCTTGTGCGCTAATGGACAAGAGTTCATAAGATGCTGAGTGGTTTCCTCTTCTTGCTTGCAGTTGGGACAGATGGAGGGGCCTTGGAAGCTCCTCTTCCTGAGATTGTCCCAAGTAAGGATTTTATTGTGACATAAGAGCCAAAGCAAGGTCGAGACTTTTGGCCAAATCTTGGCGTCCCATATTTTATTCCAGAGAGGGTCCTTGACAATGTGTTCCTTCATGATGATGTGATAGGCCTCACTAGTTGTGAAGGATCCTTTTTCTTCATAGCCCCATCTAAGAATATCCATTTCCTCTGAGTATTGTATTCTTCTCTTTGCTAATTCAGTACTGAGAATCTGTTGAGCTGAGTCTGTTCCCTGTCTTATTATGTGGTCCATGCTACACCATTGCCTGTGCCCTTGCAATGTGGAAGGAAGCCAGAAGTGCTTCAGAGTATTATAGGTTTGCATTTCCTGTTCCGGGATTTGATGAGGTAAGATCAAATCCTTTATTTTGGGTTGTTGCTGCCAAGAGTAATCCCAGAACCTTGCTGTATTGTCGTCCTTCACTTCCCAGAAGCTATGCTGCTGAATTACGAGCTTGTGTTGCTTGGCTGCATTCCAGATTAGAGAACCTAGGTTGACTTTTGAAATTCAGATTAATTCTTCGGTTGGTCGATTGTTGGCATACTTTGCAGTCCATAGGGATGCCCAAGGGGTGGATGGCATAGTAAGCCATTTCTACCATATGCGGGCGCCCATAATCATATTGTTATGGTAAGGATCCCGCAGACCCATTCCACTAGCAAGCTTTGGCAGGCAAACTGTGTCCCAATTGACTAGGGCCCATTTGTGCTTTTGATCAGAGTTTCCCCACAGGAAGGATCTCTGTAGGCGTTTTATCTCTTTGACAACCCATTTGGGTGCAACTAAGATTGAGAAGAGATATAGCGGCATGGATTGCAGAACCGCCTTGATTAAGACAAAGCGATTGGCCATATTGAGAGTAGGAAGATAATCGAGCCTCCAGTTTCTCTAAGAGAATTCTCCAAGAGGAGTGTTTCATAGCTGAGTCAGTCATGGGAGTTCCAAGATACTTGGAAGGGAGAACAAAAATTGAGAATCCAAGAATATGAGCTATAGAAGCTTGGGTGACAGTGGGGGTATGAAAAAAGAAGATTTGAGATTTGGCCTTGTTTATCTTTGCGCCAGAGGCCTCCGAAAAGTCCGTGAATAGTGAATTGAATTGTCGAGCTTCCTGGACTGAAGGGTGACCAAAAAGCATATTTTCATCGATAAATTGTTGATGAGTGAAGGCTGGAATGTTAGGAAATGACAGGCCTCTTAGTTTCTGGGAAAAAAAAGCAGCTTTAATACTACGGCCAAGACCTTTCGCCATTAACACAAAGAGGAAGGGGGAAAGAGGGTCCCCCTATCTGATACCCCAGGAAGGCTGGAAAGGAGAAGAGGGGATACCATTGATCAAAATTGAGAAAAAAGAGGAAGAGATGAGACTCATGACCCAGCAAATCCAAGTTGGGGAGAAAGCAAAGGCAGATAGGGCCTTTTGAATATACATCCAACTTCAACTGTCAAAGGCTTTTAAGAGATCGATTTTAAGTAGCATACCTGATTTCTTGGAGTGCTCTAGGGAGTGGATGATTTCGTGAGTGAGGATTATGCCATCTGTAATATGCCTGCCTTCTACATATCCTGACTGCTCCAGTGAAATGAGAAGTGGTAGCAGCGATTTGAGTCTTGAAGCTACGATTTTGGAAACTATCTTGTAGATGACATTGCACAGGGCAATGGGCCAAAATTTGTCAGGGGTGTTAGAATGAGCTTCCTTTGGGATAAGGGCTATGAATGTGGCATTCATTTCCGGAAGCATCCACCTCATGGTTCTTGATTCCTCAACAATCTGCCAGACTTCCATTTTAATTAGCTCCCAGAAATTATGGAAAATGTTGGAGGTAAATCCGTGTGGCCCTGGTGCCTTGCCTTCTTTCAGTTGATGAACTGCATTTTCCACTTCTTGTAAGTTGACCGGCCTGAGTAAGAGCTGGTTGTGCTCTTTTGTGATGAGTTTGGGAATGTTCTCTGTGATTTTTCCTATAGCTTGCATTCTTTCCACCTGTGGTTCTTGATGAGCTTGCTTAAAGTAGTTGAGAAGTTCAAGCTCGATTTCTTCATGTTTTTCCACTTTTACCCCCTGCTCATTTTGGATGTCAGTAATATTGTTATTCATTCAGCGTTGAATGGTGGAATGGTGAAAAAAATGTTGTATTTTTTTTCCCCTTCCTTTAGCCACCTATTTCTCGACTTTTGCCTCCAAAGCGTTTCTTCTTGTTTGGCCCTCTCTGAGATCTAATTTTCAAGAGACTTTTCCTGTTCTGAAAGTTCCTCTGATCTTCCCTCTGTGATGATCCTTTGCTGCAACTGTTTCATCTCTTCATCTAGAGCATTCTAAGCCTAAAAGATGTTACCAAACGAAGAATTGTTCCATTGTTTTATTTTACTCTTGAGGTATTTATGCTTCTGCCGAAATTTGAACATGCTTTTACCATTTGGCTCAGAAAAGTTGATCCATTCCAAATTTACCAGATTGACAAAATCTGGATGTGTCATCCAAAAAGCCTCAAAGCGAAACGGCCTGCAGGTAGCATTGCTTGGTCGAGACCATTGGAGAGAAATTGACCAATGGTCTAAGCCTGTCAGCAGCAGGATTGAAGCTGAAAGGTCTCCCCCTAAGTGGATTGCGTTGTCAGAGATTAGGAATCTGTCCAGGCGAGACGCAATTTGGTGCGAACCAGCTCTTTTGTTATTCTAGGTAAAAAGGCCATTGTTGAATGGCATGTCAATAAGCCAATTTCTTTGAATGTAATCTTTTAGATTATTACTTTCCTTGTCCAGCTTATTCCTTCCTCCTCGCTTTTCTTCCATCTTGGTTATCATTTTGAAGTTACCCCCAGTGATCCAGAGCAGATGAGACCTATCAGTATTGATTGACGAAAGGGTATTCAGAAGTTCTACCTTATGCATGGCTTCCTTGGCAAAATATACATTGGTTATGAGACCCTGTATACTGGTACCTATAATGTGGAAAGTAGCTTGAAGGAAATGCTTGTTTGCGTGAATGTTGTTGAGCTCAATGGTGCGTGCATCCCAGATGATTGCCAATCCTCCTAAGGCGCCAGAAGCATCTACTACTGCTGCTATACTTCCCGGCCAGACTTTTGTAGCAATTCGATCTAGAGAGTTGGAGTTGCATTTAGTTTCTTGCAGAAAGAGAATTTGGGGTTTCTATTGCTTTATCATGTTCTTAATCAGTCTGCATTTCCCAGGGCTATTGAGCCCCCTGATGTTCCATGAGATTAGCTTCATGATGGAGGGTTGGAGAGAGAGTTGTAATACTTTGTGAGCTTGGAGTACCTGCCTTACTCCACTAGCATTTCTCCAATGCAAATGGTGCATTGAAGATCCGTTTTCCTCCCTCTCTTTTTGTTATCTTTGATTATGCTTTTCCCATCCCACAGACCTCCAATTTGGATACCTAGGGATTTTTGTCTTTGAGCTCTACAGAGAATTACTTCTACATTTTCCAACTGTCACTCTGGGATTTTATCATAGTTTTTTGTTTTGCATGCCTGCTCTAGACCAAGAATGTCCAAATCCCCAATGTCTATGCTTTCTGGTTCTTCTTCCATATGCTGTGTGTCACTTATGTCTTCTGTTGTTTATGTTGCCCTAGAAAGGTTAGGCTGTGAGTTGTCTACCTCCATTCCTTGCGAGTACCAGGTTGGAACTGTGTGCATAGCCATGGCGGAAGGATATGTGGGTAATGGTTCTTCCAGGATTTTTTTTGGGAACAAAATGTACAGGTTGTTTGTTCATCATGGGATTCTTCTCAGATGGGACAAGGGGCTCAGGGTTGTGTATTTATTGTCGGCCTAGCACTTGAAAATTGTTGCTCGAAGAGGGTTTTGATGAACTGGCTTGAGTCTTCGTAGGGATTGTAGTAGGTTTCTTGTGATTTTTCCTACGATTGGCAACTTTAGTGAAGCCAGTCAAATTCGGCTCCTCAGAGGCAGTGGTATTTGAGGGTTTCTGGTTTAGAGGACAGTCTCGAAATAGGTGACCCAGTGCATGGCATCTCCTACATCTAAATGGTACATGTTCATAATCAATTGACTGAACCCATTCAACATCGTCATGAAAAATACTTACCGCATCTGGTAGTGCCTTGCTAAGGTGCATATAAACGCAAATGCGGGCGAAGGAGGTATATCTTCGGAATTTTGTTTCCTCTGCCGTTTTGACAAATTCACTGAGACCATTTCCAATGGTTTGTAATGTGTCTTCATCCCAGTATTCCATTAAGAGTGAGTAGAGACGGATCCAGACTGGTGCCCAGCTGAGATCTTCTTTGTCTGGATTAAAGCATTCCACCCATCCCCTCAAATATAGGCCAGCTGCGTTGAAAAAATAGGGGCCACCATCTAGTACTCTGTTTCAGTCCTCCAAGCAGTTAAAGATGGCCGTGAAGAACCCTTTAGGTCCTAGCTGCAGTGTGATGTGTCCTTTCGGCTTCCACTTCGCTATTATCCAGCCATGCAACGCTTTCTCTATTGGCCACATACCTATGAATTTGCCTATCAATGCATGATCTCTCATGTACTAGATCTGAGCATTGATCCGATGACTTGGGAGCTCTATTTTCGGGCGTTCAGCAACAACCGGTCTACAGGTGTTTGAGGTGACCTAGGGGTTCTCGTTGTCATTCGCCTTGGCATATTGAGGATCTATCTTTTCTCTATCTTCATTTTGATCAGCTGAACTAGTTCCTTCCTCACGCCTCTGAGAAGAATCATTTTCGTTCGGGGGAGGCGTAGCGTCCTCCCCATGGGGGGTATTCATATTGCTCGCGCTGCTTCTTGTCATGTGCTGCCTTTCGTATTGTTGGTCGTATGATAGTATTACAGAAGTCTCCACAGGTCTGCCATTGCAGGTTCTGCAGAAACCCTCAAACGTCGTTCCTGGAAAAGGTAGTGGGATTGGCCCGGTTTAGAATAACTACTCGCACGACGAGCTACAACCTTGCTCGGGATCGAACACAAGACTGGTCTGTCATGACAAGGCCGACTTTACCAATACGCCGCCTCTGTGACCTTGATTCTTGCATTATTATTAGTTGCATATATACATATTAATTACATTTTAATATGGTATTATTATTATTAATAATACTTCTATTAACTATATTTTCTTCTAATTAATTATCTTATCTCTAATATATATACATCTATATTCTGATTGTTTATTTGACCTAAATGGCCCTTAGATTTATTTTCCATTTTTTAATTTTTTGGGGTTTCCCCTCAATATCTCTCACTTATTTATTTAACCAATCTTTATCGGATTTCTCAATCAATGTCTGAATGATGAGCCACACTTGTTGGCTGAAAACATTGCCCAAAATCCATAATGTGATGGGTCTGGAAGTACTAAATCTAAGTGTAACAAATGTTAAGACATTCGATAGTGGTTTATCCACCCCTTTGTCCGCTCAAATTGGCATCCTTGTCCCACTACCCTACTCTAGTCAACTCAAGTCAAGTCAATACAATGTTTTTATACTACCGATTTGGGGATATATACGTTCCAATAATAATCATTTAAAAAAACCTTATTGGTGTCCATATGCTTCAAACATGAACAAATTTTATGATAATATAATAATAGCTAGAAAAAAATCTACATATTTTATAAAAAATGTATGATAATAATTTTTTTCACAAAAATGAGTTTTTTTTTTGTAAGTTTGGCATTAGTGAGGCTACAACATGGTCATGTCCAAGAATAACACCCAAATAGGGCAAGGAATTGAATTGATAACTTAACATCTAGGAGTGCCTTAACAATGCACTCGATAACAATCTATCCAAGATCTAGTGGACAACAAAAATGAGATGAAGTTATATTACATTTGCACCCAGATGCCACAGATACACAAGAAATGAGTTACATGATTACATCTGATGGTTGATCACCTAGAGAGGAGATGATTTCCAATAGAAAAGGACTGAACAACGAGGCTACTAAAACTATATGACAAAAAGTGTAAATCTTAAGAAATTTTCCAAGCAAAAGCGAACATTGGCATTGTGAATACATTAGAAATTGAAGTGGGAATCCTCTTCTAGACACCAATTTAAATTGGGGAGTGATCTTCTTGTATTCCTACTAGAAACACTTGATTCTGAATTGTGATTGGTCTTGGTAGAGAACTGCACCTACACACCTTCAATTTATTATCGAAGAGAGTCCATTTTAGCAGCTTCACAGATCATATTTCCCTTCATGTCTTGAATTACCTCCAAAAGAGAGATTATGGTTCACATTTTCTCTTGTTGATTCTAGTTGATCTTCAAATTTTCCAATAGGAAGGAATCGAACTGATTGTTGCAATTACTACTCAAACTCATGCCTTCAATTATAGAAACTTTTCTTCCTCTAACCCATGTTACTGCCCAGAAGGGGAAGGATAACCAAAAAATCATTTTCGCCCTCTACAAAATCCTCTCAAGCCCTATAGTGGGGAAAAGAGGTTATGGACAGGGAAATTCAACAATTGGGCAGGAAAAGCTATGATAAATATAAAAAGGAGATGACAATAAACCCCTCTAACAACTTGAAGATGACACTCTAGGCACTAGAGCAACATAGTGCACCTTTACGGAGTAAAAATGTAGATTCCAAATGGAGGCAAAGAGACAAAGACCCAAAGAAAGATGCTTCAGATAGGGATGGCTCCTAAGATGCATGGAGGGGGAATTAACGACCAATTTAAAAGAAGGAGAGACAATTTTGATAAGCAGGAGGGAAATCATGCTTGCAGAGGAGGGAGAAAGTATAAAGAGACTAAACAAAAGCTGAGAATTCGAGTAGAATCTAGAAGAAACATCCAATGGCTCTAGTGGAAAGAGTTATTGATATTGTCTTAATACTAGTGAATGCAGTAAACCACCCTAATAGTTTTTCTTCTAGATGATGACATAAAGACCTCAATAGGGAACTTGAGAGTCTACAAAAAATTCCTCCACCCACAATCATCCCCAAACTAGAGAGTGCAACATCTACAGGCTGTAAAGCACCAGAGAGCCATTAAGATAAACATTGGAAGGGGTGTTCCACATGTAACGCTTTGAATCCCTCTATGCAATTGTCAACGTAATTGTATTGCACTACTCATGAATGATTATGCATTCAACAGTTCATAGAGTAATCCAAATCACTGTGCTAAGTTGCTTATGCTGCTAGAAGTACTAGGCACTGATGTCCAATGATGGCAGACAGTCCTAGATGCCTTAGTTCATCCATATGACCTTCTTGCAATTACCTCAAAATTATTCCAACGAGGCCTACTATCATATGTTAGATATAGAAGATGCATTTGTCTTCAAGGTACTAATCCTTGCCACAAACAATCTTGACTGTTCTTGGAAATGTTCCAACAAAATCAATTGGAAAATGTTATTTTACGCTTGAATCACTATGGAGATAAATCCAGTCATGCATTAGTGATCTATAATGTAAACTTGAAGGTTATGGAAAAACTGCAAGTAAAATTTTATGTTTTTTAGGCAATGGATCACTTTGCAAAACACATAAAATAACAGTTTTTGTAATTGAGTTAACAAAGACAAATATACCATATTAGAAACACATAACAACAAAAATGATAGAGTTCACACCTCTCCTGGGATACATCTCCTGGTCCAGCTTCCAATGTTGGGCCTCTTTCATTAAGTGTTCAAATTTTTGTTTACATAGATTTACACTGCTCAAAATGTAAATTTTATGTCTCCAATGGCTTTAGAATAGTAAAAAACCCCCAACTCGGCTCTTGTTGGGCTCAATTTTGCCAAAAACTAAAGAATTTATCCTCTCTAGAAGATTTCTCTGCTAACTGATCTATAAACTAGATTGATATCCTATCCATGCTATGAATCCACCTATTTTGGGGGGCGTCGAGTGACAATTTCACCTGGCACTGGTGATATTCGCACCGAATTGGGTGAAAAATGTTGCTCTGTTTAAATGCCCGATAAGTCCTATGGTAGAATACCTACGTTACACGGGGCCATGTGCCCAGGGGTTGGGGCTAACTGCCCACCCCCGTCGGTATAGGCCCTAGGCACGTTGGCACGTGGTCTTGTGGAATGCCATAAAACCAAGGTCATTCCCTATTCCCCTTGCCCGACTGTTAAACACTCTTCTCTGCCCATGCATTGGGTCATATGAGCCACCATAGAACCTGGGGTTGGCCCCCAAAACTCCGTGCCCACCTATCAGCTCTCTGTGTCATCTGAAACATGGTTCTATGTCCCCATATAACCTGAGTATTGGCTTAATTGTTAGCCCCCATTCTCCACCTGTGTTGTGGTTCCATGTTTGGTCTTGCGACCGTGGGTTGGGCTTAACTCTATCCCCCCTCAACTATTACACTTTGGTTGTATGTTATATGCACGAGGCCATGGGTTGGCCCCAAATGTTCCACTTTCGTGACTGTAGCTCTGATCTAGTGGTTAACAACCGTGGTTTACAAAACCTTGGGTTACGAGTAAGCCCTCCCCCTCATCTCTTGATGCCTGTGGTTACGTGGTGGTAAGGTGACCAGGGGCCAGGTTTTAGCCCCAACCCCGTCCCCCAACAACAAAGCGCATAAAATTTAAATTCATATTTGCCACCATACATATCAAGTGACACCATGTGCCCTAGTGGTAAGGCGTTGCAATTCTTCTCCATAGGTCTCGTGTTTGAATCCATCAGGCCTCTAGCTGACCCTTGCCAAATTTTATTTCACCCCACGGTGCCACGTGGGAGCCCATGACTAGGCCACGTGGCATCCCACCATTGGTCCACTTAACATACTCAACCACCAACCAAAACCTCCCAAAATTGAACCAAGAGTAATAGGACACATGGCAACCTACCATTGGCCCAAATTGTATAGTGATCTTGCCTAGTCATCGTGCGGACTGTTTAGTTAGTAGTCCTACAACCAACCTCCAATTTGTTTTTACCTATTTTGGAAAACAATCAGAATGCAATATCGGGAGCATACAATATCAGTTTTGAGCCATTCAAGTTTGTTGGAGTTATGTCATCGAGATCTACACATCAATACAAGTTTCGAGCTCCTTTGAACATTTTGAATTTTGAGCACCTTACTAATCCCCTGGATCACTCCCCACAACTAGATGCTTTTGGACCTCCAAAATACTATTTTCAGTCAACAAATAGATGAGGGTATAGTTCCCTCACCCTTCCCTTTTCAATCCATTTGGCTTTTCTTGGTTTTGTACTCTTGAGCCTCATATGAAGGAGCTTCACGTTCCCTCCTCTTGAAGTTCTTATTTTTTTGTCAAGGATAGGATATTGCTGCAATTATTCAAGATTTTCAGGAGGGAAAACGTCCCTTAAAAGAATCTAAACATTCTCTCCTGAGTCTTCAATCAAAGGAGGCTTACTCTATTTCAAGTTCTTTTCAACTTGAAGTTTTTCTTTGCTGATGCAAAGCCTTAATTCATCTTCAACCTGGAATATGTGGTCTACACGATGCTTATCATGTCTAACATTGTATTTGGCTTGACTCTTCACCAAATGTGATTGCCATCACCATGCACCATCCTTCTTCAAAGAAAAAACACTAGGAGACCCACAAGAATATGTATTAGAACTAATGTTCCCTTTGTCAAATAGTTCTTTCTTTTGCTTCTTCATCCCTACATTCTCTAACACTGACATCTTGTTCAAACCAATGTTTGGATTAGGACAATGGATCTGCTACAATTGAACTTCATGTTTTTTTCCTCTTTTAGGAGGCCAAATGTCAGATTCTTGAAACATCTTATCACATGTGTTAACAACTTAAACTAAATCAGAATTTAATGTTGCATCACATTCTTGGAAGGTTTCAGATTCATCAACATCTTTATGTTTAATCATCAACAATGCAAAATTCTAATTAGCATTAACAAACCTCTTTATTTGTCCAACATTCGCAAGAGACAAATTCAACTTGTTGCAATTTGCTCTAAGAATATACTTCATCCCATTTTTAACCAAATGATACTTGTTCTCATGGCGATGAAAGATGGATTTCTTGTCATATAAGTATGGGCTTCCCAAAACAATCCCGCATATCTTAAGTGGTACCACATCAAGTTCTACCTCATCAATACAATTTACAGTGATGGCGAGTTTAAGTATACATTTTCTTGTGAGTTGCAATTTGGCATTGTCACATACCGAACCCAAAGGATAAGGATTAAGATGTAAAATGGTTTCCAAATTTAGTTTCTTGACAATTTCTTCTGAAATAAGGTTTTCTTGTGATCCACTATCAAACGAAGTATCTATTTTTTTATGTTTTTTGATGACTCTAATATGGAATGGCTCTATTCTTTCTCTTTCATTTTGAGTTTCAATGGGCTTGCTATAAGAACTAGTACTTGCAATAGAATCCTTACCTTTCAATCCCATGGCTATGAATTTTGTTTCATCTCTGGAATCAGATCCTAGATCTTGTTGTGTAGTTGCAGTAGTATTTTCTTTCTCCTTATTATTAAACTTTTTGGGTCTCATTTCAGGATGAAGTTTCCAACAGTGATCTTCATTGTGGCCTTCTTTTGAATAAAGTTTACATGTGATATTTTCTCCCTCTTTCTTGACTGAAGCATTTGATTTATCCTTGCCTTCGAACTTCCCTTTTCCTTTGTCTCCAGAATTAAATGACTTCTCACTAGTTTCTTCATAAACATTCTTCCTATTGCTTCTAAATGATTTACCTATAGACAAACTTCATATAGTTTTGTAGGGTTAAACATGATAATTTTGTGTCTTAAGTAACTATGCAAAGCTCCAATGTATTTCAGTAGAGTATCTTGGTAGGACAAATATATACCCAAAATCAAAGATCTTTTCCTAAATTCTTGAGTATAGCTTTGAACATTTTAACCCTTAGCTTGTCTAAAGTTTTTCCAATCAATTATAAATTTTTGCATGTATTCTAATGGATAAAATTATATTCTTATTGCAAAAACAAAATCATTCCAAGAGGATAAAACCTTACCACTTTTCTTCATGTCCTCTTGAGTTTTGGCCTCACACCAAATAAGTGTTTCACTTTCCAACCTAAGAGAAGAAAGATGAATTTTGGTCTCACCATCCTTGATTCTTTGTATCCTACAATACACTTCAATCTGACAAATCCAATTATCTAATTTATTAGCATTTACCTTTCCATAACACATAGGAAATTCAAACTTTATGTCAAGATTCAACGAAGGAGCTTTACCATGTCCCTTTGGAGAATTTGGAGGTGTTTTTGAAAGGGTAGAATAAGTAGAAGAAGATGAGGATGAAGATGAGGATGAGGATGGAGGTGAAGGTGGTGGCCTGTCATGGGAATCACAAGGAATTCCAAAGTGAAGAATGAAGTTGTGAAAAAATTTATTGTAGAGACTATGAACCTTTGAGCATGAAGGAGGAGGCTTAGAAACAAAATATGGAAGAAATTTTGAGCATGCCATCTCACCATAGAAGTATGCTAAGAAGGTTATTCAGCAATGGATTTGTAACGATGATCTCATGTTCTTCAATGGGATTTTCTCCTACTCTAAAGGAGGTAAACAACTATCCTCTATCATGGTTCCTTTGTATGATTGTGTTAGGCCCATCTAGCAAGACAAATTAGGAATTCTCATTTGTCTAGACGTTTAGGTGTGTGACAACCAAGTTTCAACCAATCAAGGCTATGATTGAGATTAATAATTATTTTTCCTAAAAGAGAAAATATGAGTTTGATAGCCAGCATTGGGATGATTTTTGTGATCTATAGACGTAATTGTAGTGTGAAGAAAATATGGGTGGTGATGAGAATTATATCCATGTGGGACAAGCAAAAAATACATTTGTGGGTCACAAGTTGAATAAAAATCATGTTGAGGTGGGCGAGGAAAATACACACAAAATTACTAATTAAGAATAGCAAAGGAAGAAAGAACAAGATGAAGGAAGTGAGCCTAGAAGTAAGGAGACCATATATGGCTCCTTGGTCAAGCATAAAGCAAGTGGTTTGAAAATTCTTTGAGATCTGTATAACCAATTTTATGTAAGTAAGATTGCTTCTTTCGAGGATAGGAAGAATTATGTTGTTTAGAATCTCTTCAAACGTGTTGAAAAGTGTAGCGAGAAATTCTCAATTTTATTTTGCCTTGATTAAATTGAGGAAAATTGAATTTCCACATTAGCAGCCAACTTGGATGATGTTAACTTGTGTGACATGTCTTGTGCCACCCAGTTTACTTAGTAAATTTGAGTTGGAAGAGTTAGATTTCAGTTCTGCATGTGTGATTGCTAATTTGTAGCAATTAACGTAAGTTATCTCAGGTTATTTTCAGCTAAACTACTTCCAAATTTTAGAGGAACTAGTGGAAGGTTAGTTAAGCAGTGGGAATTTAGTCAAACTTAGTCATAATCAAGTTAACAGATAAATCAGCCCAAAATATCTAGTGCATGCAGAGAATTCGAGTTACCCAATCGAGGTGGAGATTCCAAGGCAGTGTAACATCAGTTGTAAACTAGTCTTGAGTGTATAGGTTTTGCATTAAATTAGATGACCAACATTGGGAATTTCACAATCCATTTTGGATAAATTCCTAAATAATAGGGGTCTAATTTCTCAAGGAATTGTGCAAGGAAATAGGGGCTCAAGCAGAGGCATAAATTGACTAATTTTGGGTCATAGCTTTTTAGTGAGAAGAGAGATAAGTTATGCACTTGCAGTTTGAGCTCAGATTGAGTTATAAATTGTAATGCATCTATATTAAATAGATTAATGCAAGCAGGAAAATGGGTTTTTATCATATTTCTTTCCCATGGAAAAAATATTGTGTTCATGCGTGTTATTTCTCATCGCATGTTTGTGTTTGATGTTCTAAATTGTTAATTGAATTCCGTAGAGCAATAGAGTAGGTTTGTGTCTTGTGAATTTGATTAAAATTTCATGAGAAGTTGCAAATCTACACCATAATTTCTACAAAAGACATCCAATCACAATTAAAGGCTATGGTTCAAGGTAGTCCCTATTAGTACTAATGAGATTATGCTTATTATCACAATATTGATGTTCTACTATGGGATGCTAATTTTTAATACATAATTATTTGAATCTAGCGTTGAGGAGAATACTACAAATATTATTTAAAAAATAATTATACATTGAAATTCCTACTAAATTAGACCTATTATGTGTCATGCCTAATTTTCTATACTACCAAAAAAAAAGTGTTGTTTGTGGAAAAGCCTACAAACTACTATGGATTATTTTACTATTGGTATACCTAACTAAGTCTTATTTAAGTTGAGTGTCAAAGGGAGATATTTCATGCGCCATTATATTTGTTAGGTTGTAATTTGATTATATATAAAATTGTAGCCTAATTTTATTACCGTTTTGATAGAAACTATATTTCTAATGGAATTTTTAGACTTTTGTAGATTACTATTCTATCTTTGTGTTGTAAATTCAACAATGATCACTAGTAGGAAATATGTGATAGTCTAGTTCACATACCCTCTTCTCATAAGCTTTGCATATTTTTCTTATTCTTATGTTCAAGTATGTTCTAATTCAATTCTTTTAAGTTTCTTTGTTGGTTTATAGGCTAACCATGAAGGTCTCAGGAACAAGGTTTTTACTAGGATAGATCTATATTAATTTTGGATCTATTATGTCATGTTGTGAAAGGCATCATATAACTCGACATGTCATAACCCCATATAGAAAAACTTCTAAAATTTTATTACGACCCTTTCTTAGTGTTCTTTGGGTATTTGGAATGCCCAAATTTTATGTATATTTTCCATGAAGTTGTTAATTATTATAAGAAATTATCTTAATGTTTACTGTGAAAAGTTGGTACATAGTAATAAATTATAATATTGTTATTAGATATGGAACTATAACAATTTTTTGGCTATGTTTTTGTATTAACTTTTCTCATAAATGCATGGATAATAATTCTTTCTATAGGTTCTAATGACATTATGTGATGCCCAAAAGAATCTTTGGTTTCTAAGGAAATATGGAGGCATCCAAATGTAGAAGTTGCAAATTTTTTGGTACATTCAACAAGGGTTTGTTGTGTTATCTTCTGACATCTAAATATATATTTGACACTAGGTTACACAGTCTTTTATATGCAAACATAGATCGTAGTTATGGTATCTTCATTTAACTCGAGGTTTCTTATATCAATGGTTGGAAACATGTTTGAAATGTTCAACCTTTATGGTAGTGAATATCTGATAGTGCATCACTACCCAGAGAATTTTTTACTATTCCTATCAAAATATATTTTCAATCCACCTTAGGGCTTAACATATTAGTATCCTAGCACTCCATAGATGTCTAGTTTAGATGGGTTTATTAGCGCTTAATAGATAGTACCATAGAACTTATGTACATTTAAACATCTAATTAAGATGGTTCTTTGATATAATAAAGCATCCTAATACTCTACTTCCTAATCTAAAGCATTGCATTTCTTTGAGTAGCTCAACTAACATAATTTATAAAAGGTAAAAACAGTAGAATTCACAAGTTTAGAGAGAAGATTTGAACCTATGTAAAAAATTATTTGCATCTCTAAACAAGATTCTCTCTTCCATTATATAAACGAAGTTCCTAGACCATTGTGCCACATTCAACTATGTTGATTAGTTAATCTAAAATGGAACTATAATATATTTGAACCTAATGATCACTAAATGTGAACTTAAATCATTAACCAACAAGTAAATTGGTCTTTATTAAATATGGTATTGTAAATTTCACAATCCTGTAAATTTAATGAATGTTGTAATTAAAGTGGAAATGTCTAAAAATAGATCAAATATCAAGAAACAACATTTTTTAACCCATTTTAAATATAATTCTGATTCTGGTGCAGGATGAGAGGCAAAGTTTTCAGCATGACCAATCAGTAGGCCAAACCCCCGATCAGGGTGTGAGCCGGCAGATTACCACATTAAGATGGGGTTAATGGTTAGTACTACAAGGTACAAAACCACTGCCCCCCACACACTCGAGGTGATGGGTGTGGTGGCCCTTTGCATGATGTCAATCACTGCATATAGGAAAGGTAGCAATGGGAGGAAGGGAAGTGTTTGAATTTTTAATTGCCTCGGAGAGAAGTCTGGTGAGTATAAGCTCGATTATGGGCAAGGAGACTAGAGCGGTGGGCTGGTTCTGTGGTAGCACGAGCAACAACAACTCCATAGAATGCGCACGAAGGATTACAGGTATGTTATCATCCATGTCTCTTATCTCATTATGATGCCCTATTTCGGGTTTCGTTTGAGGGAGAGGGTAGGAATCTTAGGGATGGATTGTAAGGATGTGGGGGGATGGCGGCGCAGGCTGGTGGCGTGTGTTTTCTTCTACTTTTGTCTTTGGCACATGATAGGAACTCTCTCCATCCCACTCTGCTTCAAGATTCTCCTCTCCCGTATGGGATTTTTGATGGCTTTGGGAAGGGAGCATAGTGTTGAAGCATGCAAGTGTGTTGCTGGAGAAGCTAGGGGGTTGGGCTATGAGGATGTCTGTGAGTTCGCTCGCATTTTGAGAGGAAACCTCTATAACATGACCATGTGCAGCTGAAGGGGGGTTTGTAGAGATCTAGGAATGGGGGAGAAGGAGGAGAATTAATGAAGACGTGAAACCTGACAAGGAAGTGAGATTGGCTATGGCAAGAGGGTTGGTGATGACGGCATTATGGGGTTCAGGGATGGTTGGATACCTATGTTGGGTCCTCTTATTGCTAACTGGGCAAATAACAATGGTCATGCTAGTTAGGTTAGATTGACGGTCCGTAGGTAGTTGCACATCTTTACCTAGGATTGGGGAGACAATGCATGTTGGACCGTTGCTAAGGGGGGGCATCTTTTGCGAAATTCAACTTCTAGTGCAAGTCATGGGTCGGTCCCTTTTGTGGAACCCTCTTGTAACCATGAGGGGCATGGTATTGCAATTGACAAGGGGGTTTGAAGTTGGCGGGATGGAGTGATGCAACCCTACCACATGTGTGCATGCACCTTGTTGTAATACATTAATTTTAATCATGTTACAGTTTGCCTCGCAGTATAGGACTGGGCTAGAGAGACCATGGAACGACTTGCAAAAACCTGAGGCCGTAGTAAGAAACCTCACGCAACAAGGAAAGACATGGAACCTAGACCTTCGGGTGGTCGATGGGGTCAGAAGTCTTTCGAACGGTTAATTAGTGAAGTGGAATTCGCTTACCGAGAGGCAACCAATGAATAAATTCGAAATTTGTTAGAAGAATGGGAAGCAAAAGTGAAGTAGGAGAGTGAGACAGATACAAAATTGGAGGATTAGAGAGTCCTCATCCCAGACCGTGGAAATACAAGAGGCAGAATCACCCAATTCAAGCAGATTCTCTACCTATACTGGATGATGAAAAACTTGTCGGGAAAGGCGATGGAGAATATCTCGGTAGGCATGTCAATCACAGTTCAAGGAATGCCGAATTACAAGCAAGAATTTCAGAAGGTGAAATTTCAACTACACAAAAAAGACGTTCGCCTTGGCCAATTGAGCAACACTTGTCATGTATCTTAGTCCAGACAAAGTTGCCTAGTAAGAATGCCAAAGATCAAGCACTGGTGGGATCAACATCATCTAAACAACATGATTATTGCCTACTTTCTGATAGTTTTGTTTATATATGCGGCTAGATTTTAAATTTGTCTATCTAATTATATATGTATGTAGAACTCTAGAGTATGGAAGTGGACAAGAATATGAAACTTATATTACTTGGATAGAGAGACTTAATATCTTTTGCTACTAGATGGCATATAATGTGGATAGGTGGCCAATAGACTTGGTTTCCCACTGGACAAGTTGAGGCCACCTATCCAATTCTATGTGGTGTAAATTTTCTCTATAATTAATGAAAAAGGAGGATCTACCAAGCTTAACAAAAATAAATAAATAAACATATTAGTAAAATGCACCTAATCCAAAAAAATCTCTTCGAATCTTTAACACGATAGCTAAAATTGGCCCATAAGTTAAAATTTCCAAATACTTGCAATATAAAAGTATCCATTAAGGGATAGATAATATTATATAAATTGTATGAGTAAAAGTTATATGGCATTACAAATGAGGGCCCCTTTACAAATATTGGGTCAGAGTGCCCTTTAATTTAAAGTTGAGTATTTTAGTCAGGGCATGTCCTTTTGTTATGAAACCAGTTCACAAAAAGACAGAAAAGATAGATCAACGCCTTAGAAATAAGCCTTTTCGAGGGGGCAACCTCCTTTACATTACACAAATGAACAATTCTTGAATGATACAAATGACAAGACCTCCTTTCTATATATAGGAGTCTAAGGGGTCATAATATAATCAGAGGCGACATAACAATAATAATATAAAGCCACAAAAATAACAATAGTGGGCTTGTATGGGGCACAATAATAACAATATGGGGACTACATGGGCACAACAATATAATAAGGGGGTTGTACTAATAACAATAAGGGGTTACACTAGTGGTACAGGGACCTAACACCTTTCATATGTCTCATCATTAATTATAAGTTATTAGTTAAAGTTTAAGTATGGGGGTTTACGCAGTGCATTATATTAGATATCATTTTTGGGATTCAACTGCATTAAGTAAGTCATATGTCTCATCATTAATTATAAGTTATTAGTTAAAGTTTAAGTATGGGGGTTTACGCAGTGCATTATATTAGATATCATTTTTGGGATTCAACTGCGTTAAGTAAGTCATTCACGTATGACCATTTCCATGAGAGGTAGTCGTAACTGACTAATTTCTCATGATTTTTTGATAGTTCACTTAGCACTCATTGCATCGGGTGATGCTCACAGGGGTGAAGAAGTGGGATTGAAACTAGTGAAATGTGGAGAACGAATCACATAGCATCATCAATCATCACTTCCGGGGCTTGCACCCGGTAACCAGGACTTCCCAGGAGGTCACCCATCCCAGATCTCCTCTGGCTTCAAGTGCGCTTAACTGTGGAGTTTTTCCCACAATGGAAGCCACTTAGCTTGCTTACCCCTTTGGAAAACTGCAAGTTAATTGTGTCTCTGGAACCGATTTCAAGTGAGATCCCTTGACTCTTTTTTGAATTTTAAGTATGGGGTTCGCAGGATTATATTAGATATCATTTTGGGATTCAACTGCGTTAAGTAAGTCATTCAAACGTATGACCATTTCCATGAGAGGTAGTCGTACTGACTAATTTCTCATGATTTTTGAATAGTTCACTTAGCACTCATTGCATCGGGTGATGCTCACAGGGGTGAAGAAGTGGGATTGAAACTAGTGAAATGTGGAGAACGAATCACATAGCATCAATACTCACTTCCGGGGCTTGCACCCGGTAACCAGGACTTCCCAGGAGGTCAC